>CM052211.1:7459989-7739108 GCA_028454225.1 Lasioglossum leucozonium | reverse complement strand
GATAGAGAGAGAGAGAGAGAGAGAGAGAGAGAGAGAGAGAGAGAGAGAGAGAGAGAGCTCGTAGGAAGTTGTCAGTGCTCCCCTCCTCGGCGACGAAGGCCTGTAATCGCGTGGAACGTTGCTTCATTCCGCGCTGGATCGAGCGTGCGCGACCGTTAGAACAGCGAAGCGACGCAGGGGAACGGTACCGTGGCTCGGCGATGGGTATGGTTGTCGCGTGCAATGAAATTCGCACGGTCGCGAGTGTAATGGAATTCAGAAATTTGATTACCGTTGCGAAAAAGTACCGTCGCGCATTCCGAACAGCGAGCTGGGCCTCGGGGAACCGAATGTGCCAACGAGAGAGTCCGCTCTGTGGTTGCCTGCTGAAGGGGCCGCTCGAGAGCTTACATCGAAGCAGGGCGAATAAAATTGCTGAAATATTATCGGCTTCTCAACATTCGCTTAATCCGGTGTCGCCTTTTTATTTGCTAGAGTACAGAATTATGTTCGATCGATCGCGTAATTATTGCAGGTTTTCTAGGGTCGAACTTTTGTACTTTTCAGCGGTAAACGTGTGAGAATGCTAGCAATAGTAGTCAGAGATATAGCATTTCTAAGGAGGGTAATAAAATGAAGAAATCATGTGGGAACTGGGAAGCATGTACGAGGGATTGTGAACGAGAATCAGCTCCATTATGCGCTATCAGTTCAATTGACGCTTCGATTTTTAACACTTCATGTGCGCGAAGCTTGTTAACAAAATTTTAAACGAATGTTTCATATCAAATGTTTATATAAAATATCGAATCGGAGGATTCCGAATGTAGGATTCTGAAAAGGCTTTTCTCGCATGATTGGGAGCGAGCATGAAGCCCAGTCGCTGAAAAACCATCGATGTCTATGGCACAGTGTCGTATTCGAGTCGTGAGAGAAACAGATTCGCGGATTAAAGAAGTAACCCGAGCGAGTTCGCGTCCGCAGACCCGTACAGGAGCAAAGTGGGATCCCCTTCCACCATAAAGGGACTCGACGCTGCGAACCTGCCTCGCTTCTCTCGATGGCAGTGACCTGTTATAAGAGGGTCTCACGGGCCTCGCGTTGCCTTTATGCTCACGTGCTCTCCAAGCTCCTCCGTTAAATGCCAGCCATTGTGCGGTTAGGAAATTCGCGTCTCGATACGATTCACAGGCGTTACGCAAACGCGCGGCGCTCTCGCAAAAATTCATGGGAAAATTCGCTTGGCTCCGGCGCGAGTCGCGAGTCGCGAAAACCTCGCGCAATACGCTCATCGAAAATCCGCGAAAGCTCAATGGCGTTGCGCGCGCGTCTTCATTCATCGGGCATCTCTCAATCACTGCTCTCAAGACTTTTACTTCGCACTGTTTGCGTTCTTGTTACGCTTTATTCCTCTCTGCTCCGTTTATTTAATATTTCATATTTTTTAGTATTCCCTCATGCTTACTATTGTTCTTCATCTTTTCGTTCGAAAGCTCAATAAACCGAACGGGCGTGAAATTCGAGGTTTCAGTACAGGTATGTTCCTCTACTATTTTTTCTTTTTTTTTAAGGAAATGATTACGAAGCAAAAATCGGTTAGGTTATGGGAAAGTTATGGTCGAGGCGCGTTTTCTAGGAGAGCCAGGTGAGTCGGGGCACTGTGAAAAGGTCGGAAAAGGAATTTGAATGGGTGCACGATTCGGTCTCGGAACTGCACGTCATCCAGACCTGCTTTCGCATGGGTTCCGCGCGTCGACGTCGTCGGCTGTGCCTTCAATAGGCACGTCGATGTATTGTACTGCAGGCTACGACCCGCCGCTGGCTATCTAAAGGCAGAGCTACGTGACGGAAAAGCGGATACTCGGTGTCGGAAGTTCCGTTGCTCCCGATGCGCGTACGAGAAAGAATTTTTCTAGTTTCACCTCCGGCACTCGCTTATGAATAATATTCATCGTCTCTCTTTCTCTTTCTGTCTAAGTCGAATTCATCGAATTCCTAGACAGCGGATTCCGCAAACTATATATTTCGATTAGAATCCAGGTCTCTCGGGATACGGAATGTCTGTTGGACGGTGTTCAAGCAGGGAATCAATGGGAATTCCTTAGCAAGCGAACGGAGTGTCGAAGATTCGATGTGGTAATCGACTTGCAGTTAATCGTGCACGCACCAGTTCGACTGCCGGAAAGGGAGCTTCGATTCGAGAAACGACTTTGTAACTGTTCGTCGAGTCCCGGCTGGCCATTCGTATCGATCGAAGTTAGCAGTGAACGGAATGCGTTCCGCGGACCGAATGCGGCTAGGCGACAGGTTGCAATTAATCCGAGGAGGACCTCCGAGTGGCTCCGAGTTTCGCGAAGGTCGAGCCCAATTAATTTCGCTTCGAGGTTAACGAGGGAATCCGTCGATCAATTCGATGTCTATTAGAGTTGGATTCGCGGTAATTATCCGTACAGGCGTGCTATTTAATTATGAGAGCAGCTGTGTTAATCTTGCACAATCGGTGTTCTTAATTGCCGTAGTAGCTGGTGACTTTCGTAAGTGCGCTCGCTGTGAAATTCAAATATTAACATTTATCTATTAACATTTGAAATAAGAGCATCGATAATAACAAGATGAACGTCGAGCTCGAGGGATTAGGTTCAGAAATCTGTAAAATAAAATTAGGCTGGTAAAGAATGAGCGGATCGAGCCATAATAATCATGCGACTTGTCAGGCTTAGGGGGAATTAGCCTGGGCCGGCTTTGTGTATGTTAATGGGGCCTTGATTACCGAAAGGAATATCTTATCGACGAACACCCGTTAGATTGGCAAAGGCGAGGGGGGCCCTGGCAGGCCGCATTAGTAAAAGTGAACCGCTATGCTACCAACACACCTCATCTCTCTTCCTAACGCCGCTGTCTCCCGTTATTCTAATCGGCCGGAGATTTCGATGCGTGCTTAGGACATGTCTTCGACGAGCGCGAGCATTGAGATCTCCGCCGCAGTCAGAAATTCCTGCGTGAGCGCGATCAATTTACACAAATCAAGTGACACATTTCCAGCAGATATATCATTAAATACTTCGAAAAATTTTGCTCTGATCAGACTTAGAACCGCCTCCGGTAAATTAGCAATTTATATGACAACAGAACTAAATCATGAAAACCGAAGGCCGTTAGCGTCAGGCCTCCTGGGTTAATTACCGGAGAAAATATTGGGCAAGGTCCGTTAACTTCTTCTGAAAAGAAATCATTAAATTGATTCCACCAGCTTCGCGGATGCCGTTCCGCAAATTTTCATAACATTAGCATACGTATAATATTATACTCCGGAAATCTAAGCACCGTTTTGTACGGGCAAAGAGGAATCGCTAACCGGTCTGCCAGTATTTATGTCTGAATTTTTCCGAGCGAGCCGTTCCGAAATTATCGCGATAATTAATTAGCTTCGGTAACCACCGGAGATAATGCAGGAACGAGCGAGATATCGGACCTGCTCGAAATGTGGAAATTATGAAACGAAAGCGAGGCCACAGACGTCGACTTGTGCCGGAAGTTTCGGATTCCCATTAGCGATGGACGTAAATACGTTGATCAATTTCAGCGAATCAACGCGTTCGCCCGCGGTCGAACGTGGCGCTCACGTAATCCGCGGATGGAGGCAATCTCTCCGGAAGAATGCGCGTTACGTCGACCACCCTTATTTTTAACACCTGACGGACTTTCTCGCCGTGGCGAGGATCTGCGGAGAGGAGTCCGAGATGAGAAAGAAAGCGCGCACTTTGCCAGAAGACCGAATGCCAATTGGCAGCGGACATCTGTGCCGGGTGAACAGACTCTGGAGAAGATCCATGGGTGTTCATCGGAATCCATAAGTGTTTACGGGCGTCGCTCGGTACCCGAGGCTGATTTGCATAGAACTTTCGAATACATGTATGTACATATCGCTGGCACGAGCCGAGCGTAGAAAGCAGCTGAAATCATCCTCCGAGGTTCCTCCTAATCGATCAAAAATACGCGACGAAAATGACAGAATTGGCCAACATTGGTGATCATAAAAAATTGACAATGATAAAAATTGCACAATATGAAATTGATGACAGAAATTGTAAAATTTTTTTAAGATTATTCATTTGCTGTTCAAGATTTTCCAGTCACAGGCAACGACGAAGCTTTCTACGTGCTCTCCGTGTTTCTACGACTTCTCTAGATTAAACTGAGGGCCCAAGGACAGGACGATGACGTCCTCTGTGTAATTAGTGGTTGAAGGGTCGCTAGGACAGGAAGGGGGGAGGCAGAATCCTGCGAAGCGGACGCCCTTCGAAGCCAGAAAACGCGACGGAGGATCGGCTCGCGTGACCGAAGACCCTGACCGTGGCCCAATGCCGAGAATTTCGTACTGGGAAACGGTCCGCGAAACGTTTCGCATGCCTCTCGCACGTTTCGAGTAAATTCTGCTACGGTCGGACGTGCGGTCGAAAGTGGAACGTGAACAGGAGCGGCGATTGTTCGCTCGATCGCCAGGAAAACGATTCCATGGAAAATCTTCGACGATTAGCTCGGCCATCAAGTCGTTATCCCATTATCCGCGAGCTCGTCCTTTTGTACTATACGTGCAAAACGTCTCGTTTATCGCGGACTCGGTGTAGACATAGCTTTAGGCAGAATGTTCGGATTTATTCTGAAATTCAAGCCTCCCGAAAGAGCTGTCTCGCTCGAAAACGTACTTTGTTCGCTGTTTCCGAAGATTCGACGGGAATTCTAATTTTATCCGCTTGCATTCCCAGTGTTTCTATCGGCACAACAAAAAAAAAACACGCGTTCCGGGTCGGATGGAATCCCGAAAACACGAGTGCATTCCAGGCTCTTCGAGGTTCTTCGTGATGGCGCATTAGTATGCAAATAGTCGGATCCAGGTCCTCGGAGCTATCGGAGCACTTCGATCCGAGGAAATGGAACCTAACCGCTTATCCGAAGGACGACTGCGAATCGTCGAAATCACCGGTTCCTCCTGGCCACGACACGAATTCCCCGAACAACAATCTCTTTTTATTTCTCTCTTAACTGGGATCGATCTCTTCTGCGGTCTCGTGTTATTCGAATTCTTCTGCGGATGGTGTCTTCGGAGTTAGATCCTTCATTCGAGATTCAATCTCGCTGGTATTTTCATTTTGTGTCCGAGCGAAGTCTACGTTTGATTCTAGTTTTATTAGGCTTCGGTATTGTTTCAATTACTGTTTTATCTTATCCTGGCCTATTATAGGGACCGAAACAATTCCGAGTGCTAGGTAACGTTCCAAATTACGGACGACTCCTGAAACCGAGGACCGAGTGGGTCAGTGGGTCGTTGTCACGTTAATCACGGTGAATCCAGAAGCTGCGGGCCTCACGATCCTCTGCCATCTTGCCCAGGAATTCCTCTCCCCTCTATCCATTTCGTAATTTCACCGTTCGTTCACTAATCGATCCATTCGTATTCGTCTTTGAACATCAAAGCACCGTCGAGCTTTCCCGAATTGATTTCCACACGTTCCCCTCTAATTATGAGTCGAATATTTCTCCAGAGACTTCGACAGGACCGTAATACGCTGTTCCGAGGCCCAAATTCGGAGTAGCAAGAAAATTGAATAGTAATAAATTAGAGGTGAATCGGTGACAAACTTTTACCAAGCAGCGCGCGAGCGAGCCCACAAAGGAATTCCACACTGTGGTACTTCCGGTAAAGGAGCAGTACCGGTCTAGAGGTGGCGGGGAAAGCTTTCAAAACACTTGGCAATCTTCTTTCTCTTTTTCCGGGTTAACGACGGCCGGGACACCGGTCGCTTGTTTCCTTTTTCCGCGGTCGCGTTACCCGTAAGGCAACGCGATCTAAGGGGAACGTCGCCATAAAAATTCATCAGGGGGGGCACCGGCGAAAACCGGTGTCCTGAAAAAATCCACGATCCCGATACGGATAATTTGAAACTCTCCGCGCACGTCGCCGCATCGCGCCGCGCCGCGCTGCAAGAACACACCGACACATTTTTCGATACCGTTCCGCCGGCTTCAGATGGCTTCGCTCCGATAAAAAGCCTTCCTCTCCGGCCAACAAGAATATCGGTCACGATGTTCAAAGCGTCGGTGCATGACAATCTTTTGCAGCGAAACACCCGGACATTCCGCGGCAAAAAACGCCGACCGTCTCGAATTCGAAACGGCTCGCCTCTCGAAATCCTTCGGTTTTGCTGCTTCGGGACGACGATTTTTGTAGAAAGTTGCCAGCGCTGGAGCCTGGGAGAATTCCTGCGAATTTCCCGAGATGCATTCGACCAACTGCAATTTCGCACAGTGTAAACATACAGTAATTTTGTAACAATCTCTGGCAATTTATTTGACCGTGTATGATCGTAACGGTACGGTTTCGCGGAGGCAGAGTAGCTGCGCGATTTCGTACGTTTCTGTTAGCGGGACGAGTAAACGTTGCCACGCGTTTTCGAAGAAGCGCATTCGCGAAAAAATTGTGCAGTATGCGGAGAATCCTGTCGAGGGAGCCTAGTAACCTCTCGGCAGCCACGCAGTCACCTATTCCCCGATGAAAAGGAAAGAAAGTCTCCTTTCTCGGTCGCTCAACCGTGCAGACCGTTCGAAATTTCCGCGAAAATCCATTCGAACCGCTGTTTTTATTCAAATCAAACAAATGGACCGCAATATGGTTCTTTGAAAATTATTCGAACCGGTATTTCCATAAAAAAAAAAGATTGAATCAATTTTTCAAATGTTAAATTAATTATCGTACTTATACTGCTCGTGAACATTTGAAGGTTTCCTGAAAATCGAGTTTTTGGGGCCCGAGAGTTTGTCCGCGGGGCCAGGTAGACCGGCGGGCCTCGGGTGAGCGTTCACCTGCGCACCTGCCTGCCATTGCCCGGCGCGGATTTTTTATAGGTCGCAGACTATGCCCATTCCGCGGTAGACCTGAATGCGTGCGATTCTCTTTTGACAGAAGCCGATTCGAGGTCTCCAGGTCGCCGTGTCTGCGTCTCGGTCGTCCCGCTGATCGGCCGCGTGGTCTCGAACGCGAAATCGCGAATATTTGTTGCGCAACCGTAGACGTTTCTAGCGGCACGGTTCGCTGACACCGGCGTAAAACCAGGAAATCAACGTTTCGACCGCGTAATTTCTTCGAATGAAACGCGACACGCGCGCTGCTCCCGCGAGCCGGCGCGCGTTTCATGAAAATTAAAGACCAGCGCTGCGCGGCGATCGATCGCGGCGATTTCGATCTCGTGATTGCCAAGTTTCATGAGATTCATGAGATCAAATTGAATGGAACAAACATTGAAATGTTAAGATTCGCATGATGATGAGACCGCTCTTCCAAGTAATTTCAAATAATTCCGTCTCCCATTGTTTTTTTTTTGGAAACGTTTCATTTTACGGTACTTCGAGGCTGCCGGGTTGGCAAGTGGACTTTTCTCCCAGTTCGCTGAGTAATTTGTAGGAGGCTGAGCCGAACGAAGCTTTTCGTGATTGCGCGGAGAAGCGTCGGGTAGGCGTCAGTCCGTCTCGGGCAGCCGGTTCGTCCATTTACAATTTTAATCGGAACCGATTAGATCGGACGTAACGCGTGAAAAGAAAGTAGTACGGGTTCGTTAGCGTTCTGTATAACTCCTTCGGAGAGTCTGCTGGGAACGGCTCCACCGAGGATCGATCGATAACCGACACGAGACAGCTTCTTTCGTGGATGCCTAGGCGTTTAATTAGACCCGTCCTAGGCAGAAGATCCCGTCGATTCACGGGACAACGATGAACGAAGCCGAAAGCGTGACAATTAAACTGGGACGGGAGTTTGTTAACGAACCAGCGAGGGATAAGCATCAGGACGGACTCGGACGGCGAATTAGCGATGAAAACGGTGCTGGTTTTAATTGAATTCGCTTCGTCAGCCTCCATAAATGTACACGGATAAGTAATCCGCGGTTTTTCCTTAACGAGGAGCTGGTATCTCCTAGAATCTACGATATTAGAGCTATTGTTGCATTGTGTTTATGGTGGAGAATGAACGGGAGCAACGAGAATACAATGTTCGCGCAGGTGGGAGTCTTGTGAAATCCTGGTCCAGACCAGCCTGGAATCTGCAATATTTCTTCCATTATCCGATCATTTTCTCTTCATAGCCGAGGATAAAAGGGTATAATTAAAAAACGACTGTTGCTGTGAATTTTCACCCGGAGCAGCAAACTGTATTAACACTAGAAATGTTAAACACCGAAGACTGGTTAGTACTGCTGCGTAAAAATAACAAGGTCGCGTTTCGATTGCGCAGCTTCGTCTCGTTCACCAGCCGAAGCCAGCACCTGTCGTGGCTGGCGAGTCTATAAAAATTAATCGAGGAATCAATGAAAACAGCGGTCCGAGACACCTTTCGCGCAGTCCTCCGAAAGGCCGTGCGTCTAAAACGAAAGTATAACCGAGGTCGACTCGTCCTCCTGGAGAGAATCGCTGCGGAATATCTCTGGGGCGTTCGGTCGACTGCATCGAGGAGCAGAGCGACGCTAGATGAAAAGCCTCTCTCGAGCGTCGCCGAGCAGGAAAGCAAGCAGTTTCCCGGCGCGTCGATTAACGAGGAACGGCGAGGAGAAAGGGGAGGAGGAGTATGGAGGAGGAGGTAGCGACGACAGTACGCTCGGTTGCATCACCCAAGGTGCAAAAAGAAGAAAAAAAATGGCGAGAGCCATTAGCGTTCCTCCATAAAATCAGCCTAAGAATGCCCATTTCCCTCGGCACAATTCCAGACACCCCATCGGGCGAAGGGTTTCCGAGGCAGGTACGTACGACGGCGACACGTCGAGAGCCAGGGAGTGCCGAAGCGTCGGGCAACAGCGAAAGAACGAGAAGGTCCGAGAGCGAGGGAGAGAGCATGGTGGGAGAAAGAGTGGGGCCCGCGGCGAGCGGTGGTGGGGCACGGACCGCCGGAGTCTCACGCGTTGCTCGGGTCTTCAGTCTTGAGAGGAGCGTAGAGGCGGTCGTAGCTCGAGTGTTCCGCTGGCAGTGGTGCGCGTTCGGTGGCCAGAGTAAAGGGTCCAGGAAGCAGCGTGTCTGAGCGTGTCTCGTTGGCCCGAGAAAGAGTGGTTGCGTCGACGCAGGGGCGAGAGGAAGGCTGTCCTGAAAAGATCGGTGTCCCCTGGAGCAGCGATCCGAGGAGAAGTCTCTGCAGCGCCATCTGCGCGAGACCCCGTGCGTCCGTGGATCGAGAAAGAGGATCGCCTAGAGAAGCCCAGGTTGTGAAGGGACTCGCGGGAACGGGGGGGTCCGCAGGACCGAAACGATCCTCTCGAGAGCCGATGAGGCTCGCAGGAACGTCGGAGACGACGGCTCGCGTGGCTGACGCCTGCGGCCGCGCCTCTGGATTCCAGCAGCGCCGACACGCCGCTCGGCGGGCCCCTTGAATTCCAGCTCTCTCGGGTCTCTCGGTCGTGTTCGTGTGCTTGTTTTCTCGGTGTGTGCCGGGTGTGTACCTGTCGGTCCCCGGTGCACGTGGAGGTGAGGGGCGACCGGGCGGACGACGACGCCACTGCGCGCACCGCATACCTCAGGAGGAGACCTGGGCCTGGCGCGGCCGGCAGAGTGGGGGAAGCGGCCCGGAGAACGTCGCCGGTAGAGAGAGAAAAAGAAGAGGGGGGACGAGACCGGAGGAAAGAACCCGACCCGCGAACGCACACACTCGGGCCAGTTAGGTGGTGCGGAGGGTAGGGGAGACCAACTCGAACGGCCAGAGTGGGGGTAAGGCCCGTCAGAAGGCGGCCATAATGGCCTGACGCCGATCTCGGGCGAGTGGCGGCTACAGCTGCTGCGAAATAGAGCCGAGAGCGGCTCTCCTCGAGGTCCACGCACGCGTATTTTGCAACGTCCGACTGGAAAGTGACTGCGTAATCGAGTGCGAGTGAAGTGAATTCACCGGGTCTCTCTGGCTTGGAGGAGTCTCGTCTCTCTTTCTCTCTTTCTCTCTCTTTGTCTCGCGTGTGCGCTTCTTGTCCTCGTCGCGCCGGTGTTGTTCGATGCTTCTTCGGGTGTTGTCTGGCTCGGTACTAGCTGTTTCCGGATCGCGCACGGCCCGTCTCGGTTCCATCGAGGAGTCTCCTTTCTCACACAGGCGGCAGTGTCTCGTCGAGTTTCGAGTTTGACTCTGCTGGGGAAAAATGAGGGGCGCTAATCAGGACTCGGCGACACCGTACTGTCGCTGCAGGGTCCTCTACCTGGGCAGCTCGGTGCCGCACGCGAGCAAAGAGGGTCTGCTGGGTGTGCAGGAGCCGTTGAGGGAGCTGTACCCCGAGCAGGGCGCGTTGGGTGCCCGCGGGATCGACTCATGGCTGAGCGTCTGGAGCAACGGTCTGCTGCTGGAGAACGTGGACGAGCATCGCAAGAAGGTGACCAGGTTCTTCCCGATCGAGGCGCTGCACTACTGCGCCGCTGTTCGGCACGTGAAAGGCGGAAGCGGGGACTCGTCGAACACGAGGTTCTTGCCGTTGGACTCGCCGTTCGCCAGGACGCCCAGCGCCAACCATCCGCCCCTGTTCGCCGCCGTGTTGCGACGCACCACCGGGATCAAGGTGCTCGAGTGTCACGCGTTCATCTGCAAGAGGGACATGGCGGCCAACGCCCTGGTCAGGTGTTGCTTCCACGCGTACGCCGACAGCAGCTACGCGAAAGGTCTGGACCCGTCCGCGGCGACCACCAACGGCGTGACAAACAACCATCCGTCGAATAACAGCCTCTACCACACCCTAGGGGGGTCCAGCACCACTTTGGACAGTCCCCAAGCGAACCGTTTGGACACGACCTCGACGGACGATCTGAGCCTTTACAACGGCGACGAGAACCATAAGGTTTGGGCCCGAGGTCGCGACGAGGTGGACGGTCTTTACCAGGAACAAGGCACCCTGAGGAGCACCAAGGGGTCCAGGCCGCGTCAGCTGATCGCTCCTCCTCCTCCGCCGCCGCCACCGCCGCCACCCTCGCAGCCATTGTTGCTGGAAGAGTCGTCGTCCTCCTCTGTCCGCAGGAAAGCGAACAAGAAGCTGAAGAAGCTGAAGAGCAGAAACTCTCACGAGGACCCGTTGCAGCAGCCGCATCTCCATCCGCAAATGCATCAAGGGATATACACGAACGGCCACGGGCACCACACTTTGGGCCACCCTGTCAGACAGCAGCATTATCATCCTCATCCCCTGCCACCCAGCAGTCGATCCGTCGCCGGCACTCTAGCCAGACCAGCGCCGGTTCTGTTGGTACCCGCTGCAACGCTCCCCAGGAAGGCTCATCATCATCCTCGTGGACTCAGGCCGATTCCAGCGGCTGCGCCGATAGTTCCGGTGTACGCTCCACTTCCGGTGGTGCCTCCGCCTCCACCGGCAGCTGCAATGTACCCGGCTGGCACCTACGGGACCGCCGGGAACAGGAGCAGGAGACAACATCCTGACGCTGACACCTCGACATTGGGAGCGTCCAGGAGACTAGCCGCTTCACACGCAGACCTGACCACCGCTGAGATGAATCGTACGGCCGGGGACAGTCCCGAGAACGAGTCCCGGTTCGGCACCGGGATCTACCGGCGGAAGGGCCACCTGAACGAGAGAGCGTTCTCGTACAGCATCCGCGCGGAGCACCGCAGCAGGAGCCACGGCAGCCTGGCCTCTCTAGGGTTCAGCGGCCAGAACGGCAACGCTCTGCCCAAGGAGGAGAAGAAGGACAGAGAGATCGCGCAACTGGTAGCCGGCCTCAGCCTGGACGACAGCCCGGAGAGAACGCAGCCCCAGGCAAACTCCAGGACCGGATACTCCCATCATCAGCAGCCGTTGCCCAGGCCCCGGCCTCGTTAGGCCGAGTACGACGCGTCGCCAGGTGTCACGGGATCGCGAACAATGGCCCGTTGAGTCGCTTCAGGTGGATCGCAGTGAACGATATTTTTTCTTTCTTTTTGCCCGTCGACGGTAGCTTCGTCGATCGTAGTTTTGCGCGGGAACGATTCGGAAGTGCGGGCGCGCAGGGATATGTCTAGGTTACGACGATGCGTACAGGTGATTTAAGGACTCGGCATCGATGTATACATAGAGATGACAGGGCCGGGAGGATTGTCTCTCGGACCCGTTCGCATCGGCCGTGTCCGCGTGGAAAATCGCGATCGGTGGAATGGCTCTGATAAGGTTTAAGGTCCGAGAGTCTGTGAGACTGGTTCTCCTGGTGGCTTTCGATTCCAGGAACCAGAAGAGTAGAAAAATCAACGGAAAAACCCGGGCAACCGGCCTCATCCTTCTCGCCGGTGTTTCTAACCGTGACCTCGATCCTGACGGTGGCAGACCGGCACGAATTCGAGGTTGACAGACCTTGCGAAAACCGGGCCATTTTCTAGGAAAATTTCAACTTTTCACGTACGAACTGCGGATCTTTACGCGAAATAACGTTTAAGATAATCTCAACTTACAGCTACTAATTTTTCTCGTGAATACGCGTCGAGATCCGCGGTTCTACTTGCGAGCCACTCGTTTGCCAAATCGGAATAGCGTATGTTCGTTTTTAAAAGCTCAATCTTTGTTATCCGATGTTATTAAGCAATAATTGTTAAGAAATCGAGTGTTTCGTGAAGCGTAAGCGAACGGCTCGTATAAGTATTAGTGTCGGAATTAATTGGATTTAGATTTACACAATTGTGGCGTTAAGGTCGCTACGATTTTTATTAGCAATATAACCCGTGTGTCCACACCTCTGCACGATTCAATAGAGAATGGTTAAAACCTGTTTTAGATGTCTATCCGTGGCTCGATGCAAATCATGCTTGTTCGGAGAAAACTTTGGACACTGACGCAACGTTCGACAAGATGCAGAAGAGGCTCCGTGGAATTTCGTCGATTTATTCGGGTCGTAAAATTTTACCCTGGAGACATTTCGCGAGAGAGTGTTGTCCGGTTCGATTTGTTTGTCGTTTAGTCTATGTCGGTCCAAGAGTCACGAGAATCCTCTGTGAATAATTAGGAAGAATCGCGGAAACGAAAGTCCGCGTTGCACGATGGTCTTCCGGTGTCTGCGAGCCGACCAATTAGACTCGAATTATTGTCACCCGACCGAGATCGTTCTAATGGCTAGAGCTCGTTAGGGGACGAGGCACGCTCGAGAAAACGCGTGTCGGTCTTTTCTAGACGTTTCGCTTGATATGGAGACGAGGCATGAACCTGTTGATCCGTCGATTCTGCGACAAACGTTCACCAACGTTATCCGGAGAAACGAAACGCATAATTCACACTCGTAAAAATATTACGAGCCGGCCAACAATTACCGGTCGCACGGACCTATCGGCGCGCGCTCTCGTGGCAGTCGGTAAATAATTTACGGCGTAGAAAAGAACGTGGTCTATTCATTAGTTTCTTTTATTTCCGAGAGGCCCCGGTCAACGGAAGAAACGTTCGCATAAAGACCCCGCGAATCGCGTCGCGCCGCGCCGCTCTCCGCCGGTAATACCGTTAAGCGATATGTATACACGTCCCGCAGCTACCTGTTCGACAGGTTGATTCCCGTGAACAAGAATTTACGAAACGAAAATTGTGTCGCTTCCACCGGCTAATTAATTTTAGAGAGCATCCAACCCGGGAACACGACGGCGATTTAAATTCCGGCCGAGAGAGAGCCCGTGAGAACGCGAGCGTTAATCGTAATTGCGTGGGAAGGAAAAAATTACGCGACACGCGGGGAAAAACGCGATTAATACATAGGTGGCCCCGTGCGGCACCGGCGGTCTGGCCCCCGTCGAAAGCGACAGCCGAGATTCCCGTTTCGCAGTTGCCCTCGGGGCGGGGGCGAGATTGCTGGCAATGTTCCGTTCGTGTTTCAACGATTACGACTTTCCAGTTTCATTAAATAAATTACTCACACTCTGTGCAATTCTTTTTTTTTCTTTTTGCGGTTGCGAGGGTACGACATCTTGACGAGATGCAGGCGATTATGCGAGTTGATGCCGTGGGAACGAATTCCGGGGGCAACGCTGACGTAATCACGCGTTCCAGATAATTAAGCGAGCGTACGTAATTGGGACGCGGCGTAACGACGGGCGGGATTCGCGATTTTTCGGGGACCTTGGAAAAGGAGAATCTGCTCGATGTGGTGGTTCACTGATTTCAAATATAAAACGGTGAGAAAACAGAACAAAGAAAATGAAAATCGTAGAATAATTTGGAATTCGAGAGCGAAGGGAAATTTAGCATATTCACAACGTGGCTAAAGTCAACGGGGGTTTCGACAAATTGATAAATCGATCAGCCAGCTCTCGGTGAATGTTCGCGGAGCCAAGATCTCGGCTCGGACCAGTCGTCGAATAATTAAGACCGAAACTTTTTAGGACCGGCCCCGGACGGCCATATTTGCTCTCGGACACCGTTGCGAAAGCTGTCGCAGACTCGTTTTCTCGTGCACCGGCGAACACTCATTGCCATCGTCGTGTATGCATATGCAATTAGGCTTGATTATCACTGATTCGTGGTCGATGTCAGCCGGCTACACGTTTCGCAACTGCGGACAGATCTCCTCGCCCGTGACTAACTCGTGTCGAGACCTAATTTACTTAACGACTCGGGCGATGCCACAGACATTCTTCGGGAAGCGAGAAAATCTAGGGGACTAATTTTTTTACTCCAATTTTCTTTGGATTTTTACTCGTTCACTCGAGTTTCGAACTTTCCAAAAATCACGCCGTACAGTTGAGCAGGCTGCCAATTCGAGACGCTGTCGCGTTCATAAATAATTCAACAAGCGGAAAATCGTGGCTAAATCACGCTCGAGTATAAACCTTTTCAATTTTCAATTACGGACCTGGACTTTCTAGCATCTCGACCCTCCTCCCATAAACACGTCAAAGACTATCAATGGAAACGCCGCAATAATCCGCGCAACGACAGCATTCCATTCGGCAGCCTCGTCCCCTCCATAGCTCGGTTAATTAAGCTCTCGCGCCGCAATTTCCTCCAGAAAGCCGCAAAAAACGGCGACGAGCGTAGTCGAACGGCGGTAAACGCGCGTCGGGTATGGAAATCGTGCACGAACGACGTTAATCACGTTTCATCGGCGCGCGGTGTCGCTTCTGTTTCGCAACCGGCGGAGAAGAAAAAAGCGATCGAGGCGATATCGGTTTCAAGGTATCCCGGGTGCAGTGGACCGAATTACTGCTGAATACATAATTGGTTGGAAATCGAGTCCCACGCGTACGCGAATGTCTTCATTCCTCCGCGTTTCCGTTCGAAAACTTCAGCCGGAGTGTTTTTTTTCTCGTTCGACAGGTTCGAAAAACTTTTTCTCTCTTTCGCATCCTGTTCGAGCGTTCGCGCGAGTGGACAACGAAAATCCAAAGCGTCGAAATTTCGACGTAAACGCATGATCACCGGTTGCGGAACACGCTATTGTTTCCAAGGTGTGTATCGGACGTGGGTTCGATCGGTATCGAGCAGGGGCAAAAGTAGGCCGGTCGATCGGTTTTCGTAATCGTTCTCGCGATCGCAGGAGTATGAAACGCTGACCTAGTGCGCGTCGAGTCTTCGACGAACTCTCCGGGTTGCGCCATGCAGGGACATTCCTTTCACTGGACGTGAGTCAGAGGTCGATATTCGACGATCAATTTCGATTAAACGATTTCCGTTGTACTGGTTGTCGAGACCGTTCTTGCGATTCGTGGATTCTTTGCGCGGAACTTAGTAGAAATAACCGAAATTACACGAGTTATATATTTTTTTATAAAGTTTTGAGAAAATGAGCACCCCCTCGGAGCCTCCGAGCGAAAGAATGCAGGGGAGAGTGAAAAATTATGAGCGTGAAGAGAGTGCTGGACACAGCGGAGCCAAGTTTATCGATTTTGTTCGGCCAGATTCCACGCGGACGCAGCCATTTTCTGTTCGCAGGCAGAGCCGGTAGTCGCTCGCTGCGCATAACGACAGTGCCTTCGTTTTATTTCGTTACTTTTCCTTGGGATTTCGACTCGACAGCAAGCTACCCCAGCAAAGATCCAGCCTAGGGATCAGTGCCAAACGCCATAAACTGTCCGACTTGGTCCTCGCAAAAACCCTGGTGATCCGTGGACGCTGCCGCGCATAAGTATCAGGGCCCATACAAATCCTCAGAAAATCCGGCGGATCTTCGAAAATTGTTTGAAGCGACGCTTTGGACTACGGGGACTAGACCAAAGACGCGAAGAACCACCGACCGCTGAGGTGCAGTCGAACGGACTCGTGTCCGTTCGACTTTTTACGAGATCGATGCGACGGTCTCTTGGTATTTATGCGAAGGCGAGTCGACGGAGCTGTATTGTGTTTCAACGGACTCGAATTGTATCGAGGTATTAGGCGACGAAACGGGCTCCAAGTCGGACGCGGGTGCAACTGGAACTTTATTTATTTAATCGCATGTGCCAGATCGCATGAAAGCTCCCACTCCCGGAGTGATTTCAGCTCGACAATAATTATTCGTTTTAACCCCCTAGCCCGGACGGGATGCGACAAATTATTCGAAACTTGTTCGGAACCAGGCTCTCGTCGATTCCCCCTTTGGTCGTCGAACCAAGCTTATTCTTTCGAATTTTACAATAAACAAAAGAAAAAAGGAACAGAAATTTTTTTAAAAATTCTCCATAGAACACCAAATGGAAAACCGACGGGAAACCTCGTTCGTTTATCGCGCAGACCACCGCAAGATTATTGTATTCGTGTGCAACTAGATGGACCCTCCTCGCTCGATCATTTCGACAATTTCGAACGATCGATTTCCGAAATCTCTGTATAGAGTACAGTGTTCTCTCCGTAAGGTCTGGCAGCCCCTTAGCGTCGCGTTAGCAGCATCGATCCGGTAATTTCCGTTGGTTTCACCGCGCCGGACCTTACGGAGGGAAAACCGTATTTTCTCGACGTTGTGTAAAATTTCAGAAAGAGAACGCGAGAAGGGAACGGGGAGGTCCATCTCTCCTCTTCAACTATCTGCGGACGTGTTATGTATATTGTTACGTGTCGATTGCCATGCAAGATTAATTGATAATAAACTAACAATGCAACGAACTGGGCGTCCAGCGTCTCGTGGATCTGTCGAGAGGCGATCTCCTGAACTCGATCATCATCGATAACTCTCAAAAGTCATTCGTGCAAACCAAGTATACTGATAGATCGTCGAAAAATTGGCAAAAATGAACTGTAACCCGAAGATAAAAACGTTCACGAGTTCGCCCCCGTCTTGTCCAGGGACCGAAATTGCAATTCGATGTGTTTCGCGATATTGCAGAGGTCGTCGGGCCCACGAACAACGAAGAGAGGCTCGGGTTCCAGGGGGCCCGATCGTTTCACCGTTTTCCTGGTACCGTGAGTTTTTTTTCGGTATCGGCCGTTTAAAATGATCGAGCTCGCCGATCGCGGATAATGATCGGTATAAGGGGTCGGTGGATCGCGGCGATAAGGATCGACGGCGTTCACCGCGCCGGGCTCGAAATCAAGCGTTTCCTGCACGGTGCATTATGCACGCCGAACGGAGTGCACGCGAGCCTCCGACGTCGACCACAGTCCACGTTTCTCGCGTATAATTTTCAGGGTTAACCACAGCCGACGATAGACCCCGGATTCGCGGCCGGGCCCGCCGGACGTCCATGGAATGCAAATCGCCTTGATCGCCAGCGTAAGTGGAACGCGATTTTCCTATACCCGACGTTTCTTCCTTCCCTTCGAAACCTCCATAACGAATTCGTTGCCGATATACTAGCGAGAAATCATTTTTTCCCCTTCTCCGATTTCTTACGATTTCTACGAGGCAGCAGGAGCATCGGGTGCCCCTCGGGGCACTGGCGTGGCTCCGGGGAAATCGGGGGCAACGAGGCCACGCCCGTTCTCGATATTTCACGGCGACGGTAGCGTAGCTCCGTTATTGGCTGAAAATTTGATCCACTTTTTCGCACAATTTTTTCAATCCGCACGTTTTTCCAACATTTTCGCGAATATTTCGATCGTCGCGATCGCCGCGGCCGATCGATCAACCGAAAAGACCCGTCGCCGCAGCGTTAATTGCCGAACGGTGATTTCTTCCGGTAATTAAGCCGGCCTTAATGAGCGGCGGCTGGCTCTTCCTCGAAACGAAATCGATCCTCGCCGAAAGCAATGGTCACGGCTAACGAGCGTTCTCGTTCGCATGATCCCGTCGCGCTGCGTCCTCGCGATCCGCGTCCGCACGATGACATCGGCTCCTTAAACGCGCGCTTCGCGCGGTTAACCTTGTGCCGTGCCGAGCCGTGCGCATCGAGCCGATGCACATTTCAACGATTGATTATCCTGCGTTTGGTCTACCGCGACAGCGGCTTTTCTTCTCTTTCCCTCAACGCGCGGAACATCGATCAGAGCCGATCGAACCAATTACCGCGGTCGGCAGCGATCACCGGGCTGTTCCACCTTGTCGTTACTGTCAACTCGGTTCGACGCATTCCTCCGCGAGTTCTCAAAAATCGGATCCTACAGATCGCTCTATTGCCTGAAAACAATTTTCTTTTACCACTCTTTCACCTTCGTGGAAAGAATACCGAAGAAGTATTTATCCTTCGATTGGGTAAAAGGACGAACGTATGGCGGCCATCTTGGAAGTGGTGTTCGCACTCACCGCGCCGCGTTCCTTGAAAACAATTTTATCTCAGTATCATCTCATTTTATACTTGTGCAATCATCGAAGGTGCACATTAGTTGTTCATCCTTCGCTTATACGTACTGACTTTTACGAAGCCTTTGCAGACCTTCCGACGCTTAATTCCGTCTTATTGGATAAGAGAACGAACGTACATGTAACACGGCCATCCCGAAGGACATCGAAGTCCTCGAAGCGGCAGAAACACGCCGAGAAAAAGCGTAGCGTTTTTATTTACACTCGCAGGAATGATCGGATGACGATCCACGTTAATTCGAGCGATGACACCGGATGAAAAAGAAAAAAAGAATGAAAGATTACCGGTACGCGTAATCGTTGGCCTTCGAGGACCGTGCAGGATGCGTTCGTGTATCCTGCTGCATCTTGGAACCTCTGCGCTTCGGCGCTGACGCATTCCACCGTGAATTGTTCAGGTTTTTCCCTCGGCGTCTGTCAGTTACGTGACTAGGTTCGCTGCTGCTCGATCGACCACTCGGGATTATCGATCCAAAGGATCTATGCGCTCGGAGCGGATCGACTGCGGGGAAACGTGGAAAAGCATCGGTGCCTTTTGTTGAGAAAACTTTATTTGCTTAAACAAGAACACTTTATTTATTTAAAGCAAACAAATTTACAGAAGTGGATTTAAGATGGTGATCCCGATGTGAAAGAATAAAAGAACAAACTGTATAAAAAATAGAAAGAAACTAATGCTGTAGTCACTGTAGTGTAAAAGACGCTGCGGTGTTGACCGTACTGTAATGAGATGACGACTGAGCTGGTTGGTCCCTGGAAAAATCTCCGGTCCCTTCCCTTAAGTGGGGGTGTCATAAAAATGCTTGGGCCAGGCAACGAAAAACCTGCGACTCCGCCCGGAGACGCACCATAGCCTATTTCTATATATTATCGTTGGATTCCAACACCTTTGTTCCCATTCGAAACTGTACCCCATTTAGAAAATATTTAAGGATCGTGAAAATGTGCGAACAAATTTTCTCTCGGATGAAAGTTCAATTTTATTGGAAAAAAAAAATTGAATGTATAGCCTACGTTCGCCTAAATCGACAAATAAACTTACGTTAAACTATCGCGGACAAGAGGCGAATATTTGCAACAAATATTAATCCGTCGGCACTTGTTTTATCTGCCAGTAAAAAGTTTACGACTTTCCGAGTCACCTGTTCTCCGAGTTTTACGGTTTCTCCGTAGCAGGAAGCCACGGTGCAAATAAATGGACTGCGGTTTCGTTGCGACGTGACGCGACGTGCGTTATGGCAGCCGGGGAACGATACTGTAATTGCGTAACGTTGCCGGCAACATTTCGCGAATCGTTATCGTCGGATTATAGCGTTGTTCGGGATTCCGCGTGCGCCGTAATGGATATCCTCCTGTTGCGTAAACGCGCGTGCCCAATCGGAGACCGCGCATTAAGTAAATTATACTTGCAATTTCTTATTATTTTTGCTGCTCGTTTCCCACTATTATTTTATTCCCAGCGAATTACTCCGTGGATCTGCGCATGCAGTTTTCATAACACATAATTCCCCGCGGCGAAAAGTCGCTGAATATCATGGAACGCCGCGACGCGTCGCGCCGCAGCGGGTGCAGCGTGCACGACGCGTGGGAGTAACCAGCATAACAGTACTAAAATGTGGCAGCACGAGCGGTACCGTTACCAGATTATAATTTACAAATACGCGTAATTAAACGGCCGCGAATTATTCATCGTTGCCGGCCGCGTCTCGTTCATCTCGTTCGAATTCTGGCATGTCTGCAAAACAATTCGATATTTTCCTAGGACCGAAACAGACGGAAAAATTACCCAACAGATGCAACAATAATTCTAATAGAATTGCAGCAATTATCTGTTTTTTAATTTAATTAACAGACTAAGAGAATAAAGCATTTCTCTCTGTAATAATTCCGTTGTTATAAAAGCGTGACATCCACTGTCTATTTATTAATACCATCATTACCTCATCGTCTATTTATTTGTCAAGTACGTAGATCAATAAAATATTCCCACAAAGGACAAAATAATATAAAAATAAAGGAGGCAACAAAGATTAACAATTTTTTTAAGGCGCGTTTTTGTTAATGTTTTTTTTTATTATTTTGGTCGAAATGCAGTCTTCAGCTGTTGTGCAACGCGACCCTGACTTCAAGCCGAAGTTATGGCACCGATCGTGCGATGAAAAGCCTGGCGGAAAAGCAATTATATGCCAGGAAATGTAGGATAACAATAGTGTGAATAAGAATAATTGTAATCAGACCGCGATGGAAAGATGCACACAATAATTTTTTTAATGTCGAGCTCGGGTCGTTTGTCGAACGTAGCTCGAAGTGCCCAACAGTCGTGCCTGTAATATCACGCGACAAATCACGTTACCGACACCTGAGAAGGACGATCGCGCGCGCCTTTGTAAGACGACGCACCATGATTCAATACAGCGGGAGAACAAAATTGATTTGCGTATCGGTGTCGGTTGCTTTCGAGGTTGGCTGGATGGGAACATACCTTCATGTATACATTCATTTTTACATGGTACCTCGAGACAAAATTTCACTGTGTCCACTAACGCTTCCTTATTATGTGCGAATGTGTGCGAAAGAGCATCAGAGAAATGGAAGAAGAGACAGATGGATGAGGAAGAAGAGAGACCAGAGGTAACAACTACTTTTTGCGACGGAGACAAGCATCTAGAGGAATGTGGAATCCAGCAAGCTTTGGTTTCCATGAACGATTCGCTGGAGTGGACGAGGACAAATAAAATTGTACTTGGTTTCGTTCTACCTAATTTTGAACCTCCAAATTTGAGTCCTCCAAACTTTAATCCTCCAAATTTGAGTCCTCCAAACTTTAATCCTCCAAATTTGAGTCCTCCACACTTTAAGCCCCAAAATTTGAGCCATCCAAACTTTAATCCTCCAAATTTGAGACCTCCAAACGTTAATCCTCCAAATTTGAGTCCCCCACACTTTAAGCCCCAAAATTTGAGTCATCCAAACTTTAATCCTCCAAATTTGAGTCCTCCAAACTTTAATTCTCCAAATTTGAGACCTCCAAACTTTAATCCTCCAAATTTGAGACCTCCAAACTTTAATCCCTGAAATTTGAGTCCTCCAAACTTTAATCCACTAAATTTTAATCCCCCAAATTTTAATCCTTCGAATTGAAATTCTCCAATTCTATTCCTACAACCTAAAATCCCTGAAATTTAATTGCCCCAATTTTAGTCCTCCAAATGTTAATCCCCAAAATTTTGATTCCTCAAATTTAAATGCCCGAATACTAGTCCTCCAAATATTAATCTCCCAAATTTTAGAGATCTCTGCTTAGAGATCCACACTCAGTTATTTTATCGACTAAGAGTCGTAAAAGACTTGAAATAAATAACAAGCTGCGTCAAAGTGTATTCGAACCAGAAATTCGTGTGACAGAGTCATTCATCGATCCTGCAAAAAATGACTCGATCCTGTTTGCGATTTTACTACGAGATCGTCAAAAGCCAGAATTACAGTTAGAACGTAACACGACAGTTTACAGTTACATGCACGCATACATATACATATACACGTCGAGATTCGCGCAGAATTAAGGTCAACGTCGAATCGATGCGGTCCTCGATGTAGACGAATTTTCTCCCCAAACGTCTACGCTAAGGTGTGTTATTATCGACGAAACGAAGATTCTAACGGTGTCCCGCGATTATGGGAGGGATGGATCACAGGTTGCGCCACTGCAGCACTCTGCTATCACGTTCGGAACACTAACAATCACGGCGTTCCGTTCATATCTACTCGAAGCAATCACCGGTTCGCTGAATTGCCTAAACAAAAGGAACAATTCGAAAATTTTTCGTAATTTCGAGATTATCCGCGTTCTCATAAAAATTCGCGTACGAACGATCTTTGTGAATCTCGACCGATTACGCGGAGATGTAGAATGGCCGCTGAGAACAGTAAATTAACGGGAATCAATGGAATTCCGATTTAGTTTCGCTGCTAGCGATTTTCCCCGGGAACGAAAGAAAATGTTGGGCTCAGCCGGACGAGACCGAGCGTCCGAATAAATTTGCCGGGGGATTAACCGTTCGCTGTTGGTAGATGACAATCGGACGTTTCTTTTCGTACGAAGCAGACTGTGTAATTGCATCACACGCGGTAATTGCGGCCCCGTACGAAAAGGAGCACAGCCAGAAAGGAAACGCCGACGGACAAAGAGGAAAATGGAACGAGAACGTGTTCGACGAGGGGGATGGACTGCAGAACGAACCGGCTACAGCGTAAGTGGATCAACGTGCTTGTAAGTACATACAAGACGCACACGACGCTCGTACCTCTTTTCTTTTTCTCGCGATAATGGATCGCAATTTCGGGGAACGGGGTCCGGCAGCGAGGCGGCGAGGCGGCGAGACCTCCTGCGGCGAGTTTCTCGAGCTCGTCCCTCGAAACAGTTCGAACGGCTTCCGTTCGAAATCTGCACACGCAATGTCCCCGCAATTATCCGTAATAATTGTCTTTAATGAACAGCTTGCCGCGCTTTAAACGTCGAAGAATTCCGAGAACGCGACTCTGGATCGATGGGCGTTGCGCAATCAACATGGCGGCCGACGACCCGGCCAGAATTTTTATGCGACTACATTACAGATTTTCATGAATAATTATACAGACTGCTGCGTGAGTAACGCTGGAATGTCGTTCTCCGTCCTGTGTTTTATAGTGTTTGCAAATGTCATAATCGTTAAGAGACCTCGCGTTGTACGATCGGGCTTTCTTGTACCACGTCGATCGCGGCCGATGTCGTAATTTCATGATCGCAATGGCGTAAAAACGGTTCGATCGGTCGAGAGCTCGTCTTTCAACGCCAATTACAGTCCGCTCCACTTGTTCTGCCCGGACAGGAATAATTGGAGGACGATTATGTGAAAACGTCGTCGCTCGTACGCGGACGTTCGCCGCTCGGCGAAATGATACAAGCGAAATCGGTCCCTCCCGATTTAATGATCCGGAGAAAATTGAAGGGACGCGTCGCGTCGCTTTTGCTCGAGACAAGAAGCAGAGGAAATCCGACGAAAGTCGAGCAAGAAATTGGAATCGGTGAGACGCGGGAATGCTCGGGGATTTTGTGAAAAAAAAAACAAAGGTATAGAGGCTAGACGACAGCTGGGTAACTGACGCGACGCGACACGCTGAGGAATCATCGGCGCCGGTCATTTCCGCTTCGACCGGTCCGCCAGCTGTCGCTGATGCAACCGAGAATTTACTATACGCGAAATAACTGCACACTAATATCGCGGAGCTGCTCGGCTGTTTAATCGAGGCTCGTAAATGTCACGAAGAAGGAGACTGTGCCTCTTACGGTTCCTTGGGAGTTAAATGATTTTTTGGTATGCTCCCTGGAGGCTCGGATTGCCCCTTGGGGCACGGGGTGGCCCCGGCGAAATCTAGAGCAGCCACGCCCACTTGAGGCAACGTACACAAAGGAAAGCAAAACAGTCCTGGTTCTGTGAGAGAGCCACGAGACCACGCCTACTCGGGCAATTCTACACGCCCACCCAAGTGGGACGTTCGCCAGCGAACTTCCTAGCCAAAGTCAGCCCACTTTTCTGATACCTTTGACGTCACCTGGCCCCAGTGGCCACCCAGAACGCTCCCAAGGTAACAAGCGCTCGTCGCCCACGCTTCAGCTGCGAGGTCAACAGCAGCATTCCATGCGTTGTTATAAATGAAGTTCCAAGTGCAGGGGATCGTTGCGAACATCTCTTTGCGTTCGCGATAGAAAGCCGGAACCACGTTTATCGTCCCAGCGATTACTTTCACTGTAAACACGGCAAAAACGTGGAAAAGTTGTTCTGTAGTAAAATTAGGTAAACGTCCGTCTGTAGAATTGAGATGTGCAATCTGTCGGGACCCCGCGAGCGGTTTTCTCGTTGATAGATTCTATTCGAGCCCGCTTGAATCACCCGTGAACTCTGATCCCTTCTCGACGCGATGCGCCGGTGGCCATTAAACCACCGTCATCACCGTGACGAGTCTGTATACGTGTACATAGTGATATTCGACCATTCACAAAGTTCAAGGTGCAAAGCGTTATTGGTTTCCTAGACGAGTTAACAGTAATCTCGATTTTTAGGCATACGATCGCGTTGGCCATGGTGAATGCGTGTTCAAAGTCTAACCCCCGACACATTCGGCATATAAATAGCTACAGCGGATCCTGGTCCCGTGTTAATTACCGTTTACGAACTATTAGCAACTGCGTAACCGATAGAACATTATAGAAACTTGTTCCTCGACGCCAGAACCGATGTACAAACCTGTTTTCGTCTATTCGTTACAGTCCTCTACCGGGTCGAGCTTCGTCAACGAGCACTGGCCACCCAAGTCTTGCCCTGATCAAATCCAAATTAATTTTTTTTTTATTCGTGTTTAACCACTCAACGCACCAATTACAAATTCAAAATCAGTCGTTTTTCCACCAATTTTATTATCGTATATGCAGGTTTGACGAGTTAAATCGGGCGCGCGGACTATAATCGTTTTCTTAACTTGGGCAGGTGCGCTAAAAGGCTAATATATTTAAACTAATGTATCTTTAATTTCATCGAATGTTTTTACACGACATCTACTCATTCTTGTGATAAATGTGTAACATATACATATAATATTACATTAAGAAATGATACCTGTACACCAGTGGTCTGCAAACTGTGTCAATTTAAAAAACCCTCATGTGTATAAAAATATGTTATGTATGTTTAGAAACCCTTTAGGACATCATGTGAAAGCGTTCCGTGGAACACAGCTTGAATAACACTGCTGTACACCATGAAAATGTCTTTAAAGGTATGGTTCGAAGGTCAAACTTCGAACGCGATTTGTTTATCCGCTCGATAAGTGTCCGGGCTCGTGCTTAGCGAGCAGCCCGCGGCCTCGACGAACGTAAGAGTGACCACCGACGGCGTACGTCAGCGTGGCCACCTTGATAGTGGCGCAGAAGGACGAAGAAGAGCGCTGGAGCGGCTGGGGGGCTGGAGGGGGTCGAAGAAGAGAAGAGAGCTGCATCGTTGGAATAACAGTACTCTCACATTGGTGAGCGCCGTCGAAGCGCTGTACCGTTATCGGTTACGGCGTTACCACGCCGCCGGAGGACCAGCGGCGGAAACCAGGGGGCCCAGAGGCCTCGGGGGTCCGGGCTGCAGCTCTTCATCTTCTCCCTCCTCTGCTACGACTGCTCCCCTCGCTTCCTTGACCCCGAGCGTCCTTTCCCGAGAAGCGTAAAAATGTTGGTCACCCGACGCTCCGATAACTGTAACAAATGATGGCCGACAGGATCCATCAGGTGGCCTGGACGAGCTTCCGCGACGTTCAGTCGTCGAGCAATCGCGGACTCCTTGATAAGAAAAATTGCCGGAGCTCGATGCGCCTGCTTTTCCATGGAAAATTGGGTCTACGGATTTTTGCAACTGTAAAAATTAACTATAGCTAACAGCGAATCCCAGGATTTTGCAACTGTAAAAATTAACTATAGCTAACAGCTGAGTCCAGGACTACGAATGCTTGCGCATTAACAAATTTCTTTGCAAGAAAAAATGCCGGAGATTTGTTTTCCCACAGAAAATTTGGTCCACACATTTTGACCGATAATCGCAGGAGAATTGAAAAGGAAGATCAATTGTCTCGTGCGCGCGCGAATGGAAATTCAGTGCCTTCTTCTCTTCGATGATAGCGTTTTCCAGACGCAAATGAACGTCGTCTCGAGTGTAACGAAGCGTCAGATGTTTTAATTTCTTGACAGTGCCAGCCCCGCTTTTGGAGGAGCAATTAGCGAGTATACGTAACCGGTAAGTAGCTTTCGACCCACTTTCTAGGTCCGTCGGATTTCTTCGGGTTACCAAAGCGCAGAGTATGCGTGTAAATCGTCATTGCTGTCCGTGGAAACGTTCAGCCGAACGGAAATGCTTGTAAACGCCGTCGGTGACCATTAAAATAACCGCTTGTACTGGAACAACGTCGACCTAAATTTAATTATCGCGCTGCGATTGTTGCCGCGCGAAAGCTGTTCGAAGTTTATGTTCGGCAAGAGTGGCTCGTTACCGCATACCATAATTGTATATGGGTTCGGTGTATTTCTTTAAATTAAATGTTCGAGAGAACGTAGCTTAGAACAACCAACTGATCAGAGAAAATGGCTGTTTAAAATGATTGGGAATAAATTTTACTGCAGAACACCTAAATAAAAATATTGATTTCACGAAATCGGAAGAATTATGAAATTTTCATAATTGTTTTAACAACTTGAACATTATAGTATAACAGTCTTCAAGCCCCGATGCCAATGCCGGTGCCATGTAGCTGATTATGCTTCCACAGTCGAAATCAATAGATCATCCTTTTGCCCAGATGACACTACCACGAGACGTGTGGAAGTTTCTTCGAACACATGACTGTCCTCTGGGAAAGGCCAACAATACAGTCAATTGCAAAATTAATGCTTAAACAAATGTACGATTACAGCACGTACAGAACTGATTGAGGATATAAACGAAAAAAATTATTATTCCTCAATTTGGCTCGGTCCAAACTGCATTTTGAACCGATCTGCTGCCCTTTTGGGAGCCAGCCAACGAGAGCCCGAGGAGAGGCCCTCTCGATCCTCCTTCTCCTCCTCCTCCTCCTCCTCCGCCTCCTCCTTCTCCTCATCGTTCCACCGTGGAGGAGCCGACTGACTGGCTAGAGGAACCCGAGTCTCTCCTGCGGAACATCCCCGGCAGTTTCACGTCGACGGTCATCCGGATCGACTCGCGGCCAAGGTCGATCATCAGCGGGCAACGTTTTCTCGCGGCGTTTCTCTCGCACGTCCATATATTCACACCTGCGATCCATCGCTAATCGAAGCACGATGATCCAGTTTCCGTGGATCAGGGCCAGGAGAGCTGGCTGACGGCCGATCGAGAGATCCAGAGATCGATGGTCCCGCCATGGGACCCGGCCGGAGTTGTGATGCGCGAGTGCTCTTCATTCGCGATCGTTCTTTCGGGAACGCTGCGCCGTCAGAACGAGAGGACACGGTTTTCTGAGCCTGGATTCGCGAGAGTAAGTGCGTCTGGAACGTTGTGGGACCTTGTGGAAGTGTCTTCAGGATCGAGGGTGGTCCTACAGGTGTGGCAGGAACATAGTCGAAGGCTGCTAACGCGGGGAGCTGAGATTTTCGCTGGAATTTGGGAGAGCTGGTTTGTATTCGAGTTCGAGAGATTTTTTAATATCTTTGTTGTCCCCGATAATCCACTAAATTTCAGGCTTGTCCTATGATCCATTTAAATTGTTTAAAACACCTTCTGTAACTTTGTACCCGAACAATTTCTAGCGAAAATTTTGTCCTCAGGGTGTGGATGATCTACCATCCCCTAAAATATCAGAAATCTAACAAAAATCCGTTCAAATAGTTTACACCGATCCTTTATTCGCCACGGTAGCAGCGGAGCTCGATTTCTTCGGCTTCGGTTTAAAGATTAATGGGTTTTTAAGAGCCAGCTCGTAACAAGTTGAGCACCGTGTGTTCACGAGGCAAGATTAGATCGTTCAGATTGGAAAATCTGATCCTCTAATAGGCACGAGCGTGTAAAAGTGGGAAAGCCTCGGTTCGACACGATTTTCCCCAGCGATTCAACGCGGCGTGTTTCTTTTTTCACGGTTTCCGTCCGCCCGTTCGGCCATCAAAGTCGATGGCGGACGGCAAACGAGCCGTGAACTTGGTAATTGTAAGTTGAACGATCCACGCCAGCCTCGCTGGAACACGTGACACTTGCGCGATCCGATCTTTTCCTGTCCAATAACGAGTCCGTCGACGGTGAACGGTCCTCGTTCATTTAATTCACTGTTAATTCACTTCGTTACACTTTCCCGAAGTGAACGAAGTACTCGACAAAAAAATTACCAGTCGATAGATTACGTTTTGCAAATATTATTTCTCCACAACAGTCGAGCACATTATGACCGAAAAATTACTTTGCAGCCGTTTGTCGCTCGAATCGTTTGTATCTTGTCGTTGTTTATTATATGCAATCATCGTGATCTAAAAATTGGTCCGCAGGACGCGTCGTCAAACGCGTGTTCCATTTTTCAAGTTGAAATCGGGGTTTGTCCGCGAACGCAACGAGAACAGGTTCAGGTTCGGATGACAAATCGTCGCGTCCGGAATCGAGGTCACCGCCAAAAGCGCTTAATTTCGGCGAGGGTTTCTCGAGAATTGCTTCGACTCCCGTAGCGGGCAATTAACGCGGCTCGTAATCGTCCACTTTTCGATAATCAGTTTCGTCACGAGCCGTCCCGTGGAACGGAACACGCGAGACGAGGCCCGTTTTCACGGGATTCGCCGAGCACTTTATACATACACGTGTATACATATTCCTCGATCATGAGGGTCCGCTGGCCAAGTAACCCAATATCATAATTTACAAACGTGTACCCAACTGGACAATATACATATATATGCATATTGCATTCGACTTTCTCTCGAGATGATTTTTGCATTTTTCTTTGCGGCAGTTTGTCTTGAGCCTATAAAACTCCATGGAGCCCCAGAGCGCGCCATCGAAACGACTTTCTTAAACGATTCTCAAGACAGGATTCGAAACTTCGTTTTAACCGACGGTTAACAACAGCTGTTCGTCGCGTTACATTTTTCTGGATGCTTGTACCAATAAAATACAGTGAACGTTGTTCGTTGTTCCTGACGATGATTGTAATCTGGATAGCATCCCGCGCGCCCGCCATCTTGGTTGTCCGACATCGGGTCTGTCCGAAAACGCGGCCGATCGGGGGCCCGGTTAACTGTAAAAGAGCGTCGATTAAGTCTGGAATTCCGGCGTCGATTAGAAATGAAAAACACAGTGGAACCGAGCGCGAGACGACCCTTTTCGGAAGAGCCATTAACACGATCCAAACGGTCGTGTTTAAGCAATAACATTACAATATTCGTACTTGTCCGTCTGGTCGGTGAACCGTCGAATCCGATGTAAAACCATTAACAGAACGAACGGACGTGTTCCCGGTTCTTGTAAATTAGACCACGGAAACTAATTTTCCTGTGAACATACGTGTACAACACATCTCTCCGGTGTAGGCTCGCGTGTATTTTCTACGCAGCGGCAAAAAAGAGAAAGAAAAAAACAACATCCAGGAACGGCGGCTATTTTCCAGTCGAATCTACGATGTTTTTATATGTTCCAGTTTTTCCGCGTTTTGCATTTTTGAACGCAGAGAAATCGAAGGTTTCACGGTGGGCAGAAACGAAAAACGGCCGGCCGTTCACGCCGCTTTACATTTTTCGCCATAAACCTCGCGTAAATGCTCGCGCGGGGCTCGCGTTTAAGGAACACGCATCGCGCCGGTGAAAATCGAGCGGCGGTCGATGGTATGCACGCGATAATTCTGCACGAGCGAGTATCAGGTACCGCGTGTCTGCGATTTCTAGCCCGCGAACCGACTGGGATTAAGGACGGTGCTTAGAATGAACACCCGGTACATTGGAAACGTTCGGCAAACTCCGTGAATCCGACTCGAACTCGATTTGAAATTAGTTTAATCGCTGCAATCGTTGTACGAGACAGAGGTTACTTAAAAATTTCTTCGGTCGCTTAAAAGAGGTGTCTAATTACAGCCATCAATTTCCGAAGGACCGCTGTACGCGAGAAATAACCATTTTCTTTTTTTTCCACCATTCTCGAGTTCGGTCACTTTTACTTGGTTTACAAAGTCTGCAAGCATCGGAGTGCTCGCTGGTCAATGGAAACGCCTCCGCGGAGGATCTCGTTTGCAATTACAGTTTTAATTAGCTGCGTCCGACGTTGCCGGCGCGGTCTCGCATAAATTTAACGGCCGCTGGGGAGCAGGGTCCGTGGAAACGAGGTGAGATCCTGCGCGTACCCCGTTTCCCCCGAACCGCGGTCATTTTTACCATCGGCTGCTACGTTCGCGAGCTTTTTGTTGCGTTCGCGCCCGCGCGCTCCGCCGAGCAAATTTTTTCCACGGCAGGCGCAGTTCAGGCGAAACTTTCGGCGAGCGTAATCCGTCGCAATCCTCGCGATCGCTACAATAATTTATCAACCGCGTCGCTCCAATCTTGTACAGTGTGGGACGCGTTACGTCGCAGGCAACGAGGTTCGAGGAACAACGTAACACGTATCGACGTTGCACAATTCGGTGTCAATGACCATGTTCGTCCGCGTTATTCCAGATCGAATGACGTCGCGTAACGGGAGGAGGTCCGAAGAGGCTCTACGCAGGTCGAGAGGTTGTCGTTTGGACCCCTGGATCGAGTGACCGAAAAGAAATTGCAACAAGATGTCTTGCGTTGGGGTGCCTCGCTACGACGACGGCTTCCGGTTGGCTGGGCCTGCCTCGGAGTGCTCCCTCAGGAGCAAGGCTCGCATCGACGCCCTCTTCGAGGACTCTAGGTAGTACCGTTTTCATTGTAATTCCTCTTCGCGATGCGCAGAAACCGGTGTGGAGAGAGCTCTTGCCTAAAATTTTAATTTTGGTAAATGTGGAGAGGACAGTTGTCCCTTTTGGAGGCCGTAGAATTTTTAAATTTTCATAGATCCAGCTGAAAAAATTCCGAGCATTGCTTCAAACATGCAAGAACATTCGCGTAGAAAATTCTGTACACGAAGCTTACGGTTTTCGTGAAGTAAATTCACAAATATCGACATCCAACGGGATCGCTCGCAGCCAGCACCAGAGGAGCCTATCTCCCTCGGATAGGTCTGAGCAAGCCGCGCAGCTGCGCAAGTCTTTATCAAAAATTGCTAGTGCTGCATCCAATAAGGAAGAACACGTATGCAAAGTACCTACGAACCCGAGGCTAATGGTCTTCGTGAACTAAATTGGCAACGATCGATGTCGAACGGGAGTATCGATGAGTTTCGGGACATCGGAGTCCGTTAGCCGGTAATACCAAACAACGTGTACCGTTCCAGATCGATTTACGGGTCCAGCATGGGCGGCTGGTACGGAGCAGTGTCCACCATGAACTCCCACAACCTGGACGAGGCCGGCGCGGATGAACAGAGGAGGGTGAACAGCGCGGTGCAGGCGCGGATCGAGGCGATGTTCGCGTCCGTGGAAGCCGAAAGCGGAACACCCGGGGAATGCGCGGCCGCCATTTTGCCGGTAAATACACAAATTACTTTCTTCTTTATTTTTTTACCAGTGCGTTTGTGTGTCAGTGAACAGCCGGTTCTCGAGGCAACGACACCGATCCGCCGCGCCGCCCGTGGCTAGACTACTTTTTTACTCCCCACTACCACCGACGCAGAGGCTCCGTCAAAAACGCGACCTTGATCCTGAAAACCACGCGCAAAATACTTGCAAGATCCGCGAACGTTTTATCGAAGGCGTAGTTCAACGATATAGAAAAATTACTGAACAAAGTATCGATTAATTTTTAATGTCAGGAAGGGTTGAAAATAGGATTCTCCTAAGAGAACAATTGTTTTACGAGAAATATAGGATCGTAACGAAAGATGATTACTCTATGTAGCCAGACTGCTCGGCATTGTCTCGAGCAGCTGGAACCCGAGGAATCACAAAGATTTCACTGCAATTAGATAAGATCTGAAGAAAAATGGCGATTTTCACTTATGTTAATTCGATCGCGAGTCGGTCCCGGCTTTCCTCCCGTCCTCAGAAAATCTCGCGGGAACCCATTCGTTCCACTCTCGAGACGGGTCCGCGTCTTCTTAACGAGGGGCTCACCTACTTCGCCGGTCGAATTGCCGCCGATCACGCACCGATCGCATAGTTCAGCCGCGCCGCAGAAACGATATCTTCGAGCTACTCCTTCGAGAAAGAGCTGGCGCACGATTAACGCACTGGTTCGAGAGAGTCTCTCGCCAACTTCTAGGCTGTAGAAATGCGACTTCCGAATGGAAGAACGTTCCACCGCGACGTTTGAGTCTCCAGAAATCAATTATAAATCGAAAGAGTCTCTAGAGTCCGTTCTAGAATAAATAGAGTCTCGAAGAATTGCGATCTTCGTTCGTGGATACCGCGTTCCAAGCGTTGAAGTCTCCGGATAACGCGAAATTTGTGCAACCTCGATTACCGGTGTATCACTAGAATGTATAAGAAGAAAAAGCAGCGGGGAATCGAGGCTGTCCCGGTCGGAAATAAAATTTAGATCGGCGTATAATTAGTCGTGAACTGATTGCTCGAAAAGAAGATGACCGCGTTCGGAGGTCTCTCTCTCGAGGAAAGATAACGGGATCAAAATAATCCTGGAACTCGCGAGATCGCCTGTTAAGCTGAACACTTATGGCTGGAGATCGTGACAATAGAATTATTGAATTCATTTTCAACGACGATTATGAAGCGCGTGTTTAATTGAGAAATTCTGAGAGCGGGCGCGGTGGTATTTGCGGAGGGAGGTAATTGTTTCATACACACGGTTATTCTTTTAGCTTTGTTCCAGGAAGCGGGAATGATAAGCCAGGTTTGCCGGGGAACAACGATAGATAACAGAGGCTCGCGGACTTTCCTCGGGCGCGGCGTCTGTTCTGGCATTCTTAATCGTCACTTTCGTTCCGTTCACGATTCACAGAGCGTGACGGGCTACCGAGCCTATTTGGAGCACTGAAAAATTCCCCTTCGTTGCCGCATCGGCACGCGGATTTTTCTTATTGCCCCCCGGTTTTATGGCCGATCCTCTCTTCCGCATCGTTTCGTTGCGCCATCGATGATGCCTCTCGAGCAGAGCCGAGTTCAATAGAGTTCACGCCTGCTCCTCGACCAGATCCGCCTGCGGATAGCGAAACGATTTTCTAAAACAAATTCGCGCCGCTCCACAGTGGGGTATTTGCCCGAAAAACGGGAATAAAATATTGTAGCGTTATTTATGGGCTCAGGGTCATAACAAAGTAGGTCGTTGGATTCGTTTTGACGCCAGCTATGAGATTATGAAATAAAAAATTTACTTTAACATTTAAAAAATCAAAATTATTTTTATTTTTTGTCGAATAAAATATTCTTTTGAAATTTTAAATATATAGTTTTGTACATGTTTTAATACTGTTCAACTTTTATTCGAACCATTTTGTCGCCAGATTATCCGAACTCTTGAAAAGTAGTGATAATGGAATCGAGATAGGTGTAAAATCTCTTCACAGATTTCATTCTGTTGTCATCTAAATTAGTATTGTTATTAATATTTCAACATTACCAATCATTTTGTAAGTTTTTTTTCGATTTCCAAACTTTATTGACGATTTTGGTATACTATTGAACTGAATTTAGCACTTTTTCTTGTACCATTACATTCTATAATGCTTTGCGATCATAGTCCAACAAAAATTTCTTCTGGATTGGAGAGTTATAACTAATTTAAGTAAAAATGAGCATGGAAAGTCGCAGCGTATTCGTAGTACTCCCGAGCGCTCGTTTGCTCAAAATTCATTCAGCCGCGACTCGTTGGAATTTTCTCGAACGGTTTCAACATATCCATTTATTCATTTTCTATGAAATATACCATCAAACACGAGAAACCTCGTCGAGTCCTGTTTTATTTAAATAAGTTTACCTTAGAAAAATTGATATTCGTACGAATGAGAATTTAGCATTCAGCACTAAGTGAATCGTCGCGTCGTAAGTTGGACTCGACCGCGAATGAAAATGGAGGTCGAGCGTACAGCGTTGTCGCGGAAACGAGGAATGTTGGCTTTAATGCGCACGTTATCTGTCCGATGCATCGGGGACATGAAAAACGCGCGGAAACAACTCGGAGGAAGTAGAAGCGAGGCGTCAAGCGTTTCTGACAGTTCGGCGGCTCTCGGGAGCTGCCATTGCTCGCGAAACAGGTTCTCGAACCTCCTATTCCACTTTATTCGTTGAACATTGCCGCGAATGAAGGGACACATTAACCCCCTCGCTAGCGTGGACGAAATATCTCGTCGTCTTGCTGTTATGGACGAGATATCTCGTCACCAGTGACCACTGATCACAAGCAGCTCACAATCATTAATAAACTACATATTTATTTACTTAAGCTATGAATTAATGGAAATGATTGAGGACAATATCACGCGAACCATAAAACGTAAAGTATACCGAAAGCAATTTCAATAAATCCGGAAAAATTATGGTTTCCAGGTGAAATACTTGGGAGCGGCTCCAGTGGGGGGCCGCGTGGCAAGCGTTCGCGGCCTCCAGGAGCCATTGCGCCAGCTCCTGGAGCGAGTTGAGTACTCAACGAGGGCGGAGCTTGAGGTTTCCAGACGCGGACTGAGCTTCCGCACAACGGACGGCTGCGAGAGGAACAATCCGTTCCGTAGGATCGCGGTATGGAGCGCGTTGAGACTTCGCTCGAAGAGGACACCCTCCGGTGAGCTGCATCACGCTTTCCTGCCGTTGGTCGGCGATCAGGATCAGGGCCAGGCCGGCGAGGACAAGCACGCGGATCTCTACAGGCGAGTGTCCCGCGATCGAAAGCTGGGGGAAATTAATCACCCGCTACGCCGCACCGGTCATCGGAATTAATCACCGACCACGCACGAAGCGAAGACACGCTGGTGTCAAACGCGCGCCTCACCTTCGAGAAATCGATGCTTTCCTTGCTGTGAATCATTTATGGCCGTGCGGCGGAACCGGTTGGACTCGCTGCGATTTTTAATTGCTCCTCTCGTTTTGTTCGATAGAAGATGTAAGATGAAAATAGACTGCGGATTCTACGCACTCGCGGCAAAAATTGCTGGGATCATTTCAAACGATAAAAAGATCGCAAGAATTTAATACCGTCGATACGATACAACTACCGATGAGAGAGAAATCAATTCGTGTTTATCATTGCGTACGATTCTTATGTTGCACAGAGATCCGCAGTCTACAGATCAAAGATGAATCATTTAAATTTCGGAATGTTTTCTTTCTTTTCAAATGAACATCGATCTCGCAATGTAGAAATTCTTTGTACAACGCGAACGATCCGGTTGCAGGACAATGCGAGGTTTGAAGGCGTCGACCGAGTGCTATCCGCCAGTGTTCGCAGTGGTGATGCGTCGTCCAGGTGCGACCAGGGTCCTGGAATGCCACGCGTTCGCCTGCGAGACCGAAGAGGACGCGATCGCAGCAGCGGCAACGCTGTACCGAGCTCTTCTGGCCGACCTGGACACGAATCGTCGTCGGCCAAGACACGCGAACGGTGTCGGCTGCATCAGTTTAGCATCAGTGGCATCTAGCGTTCGAGAACCCAGTCCTGGCAGCAGGGTGAGCACCAGGACGAGTGTCCTGCAGGCTGAGCCCGTGCCTCCGCATCCGGTTAGGCCACCGAGAACGAAGAAGAAGACCTCGGTGTGCAGTTCAGTGACGGAGGACGAGAGCAACAAGTCGGTCGAGGTGAAGGCGCCTAGGAGGAAGAAGAAGAACTCGGACACCAAGGCGGAGGACATTCTGGAGGCTAGAGGAAGGATGCCCAGTCCCAGTGATAAATCGTCCATCGCGGATCAGACCTTCAACTCTGCGAGGAAGAGCTTCGATCGGAAGTCTGTCAACGAGGAAGAACGACAGAACTCGAAGAACAAATACGTGATCGGTGAAGCTAACATTTTAGAGAAGTCCATAGTTGATCAGCCCGTTGATGCCGGGAAGATTTATGACGTGGGAGTTGCTGGTTTGTACGAGAGAGTGACGAACAGGTACGAGAAGCTGCCAGTGAGAGGGAAGATGGAGAAGCCTGCTGGTCCAGGACACCAGAGTCCTTTGAAGGAGGTTGAGGAGGAGGGGAAGAAGAAGAAGAGCAAGGAACCTGAGAAGGGTTCCTACGATGTGAGCCACTCGATGGAAAGTATGAGGCGACAACAGGTGTATGCCTGCAGATCCGAGAATCTCTACTACGATAGAATCGATAAGCCAGGCAGCAAGGACGAGGAGAACTCGATCTACGAGCGTCACAGTAAGCGAGGTAGCAAAGAGAGGATCTACGAGGAGCACTTCAAGGACGCGGACAAGATCTACAGCATCGCCCAGGAGGACATTTATAGTGGCAGGAACAGTAGACTCGACAGGAGCAAGATCAGAAGTTCGCAGGAGGACGTGTATCTTGGGAGATCCTCTAGGAGCGACACTTATCAGCCGATTCAAAAGATTGTAGTAGCGGACTCGGTGTCTGTAGAACGTAGACGATCCAGGGACCAAGAGAAGACCTCTTCGGGGAGACGGGTGAGCAGAGTGGTCACTATGGACAAGCCCCTGAAGAAGCACTTATGCGATTCCTCGACGAACCTGAACGTCCCCGAGTATAGTCAGCCTAGGGTCAGGAAGAGGAGCAGAGCTGGCAGCGAGCCTCCAGTTGGTCGGTCCGAAGATGCGATGATGGTGGTGCAGGAGGGTCGCCTGAAGAGGTCTCAGAGCGATGTAGATGTGGACAGAGGCGATCTGATGACCAGGGTCGAGCTGCCTCGCAGAGGAAGCTTCCTGAAGCCGGGTAGCGCAAGGAGACCCAACAGTATCAAGGGTGGAACGCCTCTAGGATTCACGGAACTGTTCGACGAGTTCAGAAACCAGGAGGGCCTGACCAGCGTGGACGACATCCTGGCAGCCATTATCGGTACCATTTTCTTTCGAGTTCTGGTCTTGGATTTCAACCCTTTGCGCTTGGCGTTGTTTTAACTTTCGCGTTTGCAGATCCAGAAGGAATGTCCTTCAACGACCTGAAGCCTCTGTACAAAGAGTTCCTGTTGAAGCTGGCAGCGACGTTGACGCAGGACGAACTGTATCAAAGATCAGCTAGCATCATGAGAAGACGTCGTAGGCCGCAACGAAGAAGGTCCAGCAGGAGGACCTGTTTGCTGGGCAGGGCCATCAAGAGGTCCGTGTCCAGGTTGAAAGGTGGCCCGACGGAGTTCACGTCTGTCATCTTCCCGGCGAGGCGATTGAACGACAGTTTTGGCAGCAGCTCCTCTTGCGACGTCAGGAATAATCATAGGAACAGGGTGCTGGCTAACAGATTGGTAAACAGGAGGTCCTCGTGGAAGATGAGCAAGCCCGGCGGCTGCCACACAACCTCCGAAGACAGCGACACCTGTGAGTACATGAAACGATTGCTACCCTCGGCAAGAAAGATAGCAAACTTTACTACCCCGTTCAGAGGACCGGTACAATACACGTTTGCTTTCACAGGTAGACGACTCGGTCGCAACGTAGGCGCAACAGCAAACAGAAGCAGCAGCGGCTACGTGAGCTGCAGCGAGTGCAGCTACGACTCCGAGTCGTGCACCTGCGTTTCCGCAGACAAGTGCTACTGTTCCCTATCCAGGAGAGCGCCTGCTCAACCGCGGGTCGTCGCCAACGCTGTGGTTTGCTCCTGCGACACTGACAGTTGCTCGGAGAGCAACAAATGCTACTGCGCCAGACAGCCCGTGCAGCCAACGATCCTGGAGCAGCTGAGACAAAGAGGCATCGTGCCGTCTGAGAGCACTTTGAGCAGAGGCGGAAGCCCGGAGGGGGCCAGGACGTCGAGAGCGAGCAGAAATCGAACGCCCACCCAAGGTTTGGATGTACTCAAGGTAAAGACACTTGTACTGTCTGGCAACGATACTCGGAGAAATAGATAATTAACCATTGACCCCACTTTTGAAGACTATTTGCAACAATATTTTTCTAAGAACATTTCCCAAATCATCAGAATCCTACGCTCAGAGCTGAACGATGGACATCAGAGTGACAAACTATGATCTCAATCTTCGTTGTGACTGATTTTTCCGATTCCAGAAGCAGTCGTCGTCAAGCTACAGCAGTTCGAACAACCTGGCCCTGGACTACGACCTGTTCAACCCCGGCAGGAAGTCTCAGCAGTCCTCTGACAGTGAGAAGGTCCTGGTGGTCAGCGCAAGAGACACTCAAGGTCGTTTGGTTTACGTTGGAGGCGCAGACAGGGACAAGAAGTGTCTCTCGCACTGTTCCAGCAGGTCCGGAGCGCATCACGAAGCGCTCTCGATCAAGAAAAGCGCCGAGATCGCGGCCATCTTTGGCGCCGACTCGAATCGGATCAGCAGAAGAGCTAGCAACGCTTCCAGCATCAGGAGCTCCATCAGCTTGGAGGCTGGACTCGGCTACCTACCATGATCCGATGTGTTTTTTTTTATCCTTTGAGGCCCGGACACTCGAAACAAATTGACTATAAAATAGGGCAGTGAGCAATATTGCGGAGTCATCGATGCTAAGGGTGCCAAAGAGTTTCAGAAAAGACACGACATCATTTATGTGAGCATCTGTTACCGTCCTCGAGTAACGGGACGTTTTGGGACTAGAAGAACAGGATGTCCTGTTCGGTTAAGTGAGAAGCTATGCAGAGATATGACTATGGATACCAGTGATAATTTATGATATATTTATTTTATATTGTGTTTATGTAAACGTATTATATTATGATATAATATGTGCGTTATCGTATTCAGTAGTATCGTCCTTTAATGAAGTTAGAAGTATGAGATTTATTTATGTTAAGCCAGCTGACGGAGAAAGAAATGATGTCGGTGAAACCGAGGTAGATGGAAGAGGAACAATGTGCCGGGCATACGGGTATTAATTAAATAACGGTACTGTTATCTACGTGCTACGCAGAAATGTACCAGTCCTTTTCGTAACGGTATCATATTCTCGTTTCTGCGAGAGTTGATCTCAGCAAAGGTCGCCCGAAACCGGGCGTGCTAAATTTAGCTTTCAGACAGAAAACGAAAAAGCAAACTTGCAAAGTACCTGCTCTGTATATGGTAACCTGAAAGCAAGTACTCTAACGAAAGACACTAAGTAGAAACAAAGGGCAGTATCCCGCATGGCAATACACTTGCAGCTTCGCATCTCGCGAAACGAATTGTTGCGTTTACGTTGTGTACATTGTTTGGAGTACATTGTGAAATAAAACAGAGGCGTTGTTGTTCATTAAGTTTACTATACAGACATTCTATCATGTACCATTAATCCTTTCTTCGTCCATTCGAAGGAAGTTCTTCGCGTACTCCGCGGGGACTTCGACGTCCTTGAAATTGTCTAACCCTATCTCTTCCTCGGTTTTGATTAAAATGTCTACGACATTCTCGCAGGCCAGCAGAGCTTTTTCATCTTTCTCCCATTTGTGGTACTCCCGGAGTATCACGTACGCATTCTGTTCCCTCAATACATTCCTTCCCTCCTTAGTAGCGCATAGTTGAGCTAACGCCTCCAACAAAATGATCCTAAAACATCCACGAGATTAGTACAATTTTCACGGTCGGAAACAACGATTTATGTTCATTCGACAACCTGATGTCACAGTCAGGTTCCCTCGTTTTCGTTTCCGGTAAATATTGCAAGCTAATTGGCAATTTGTCGTTCTCTTCGTCGTCGAACTCTTCCGGTCCCGCTAGAGGTAGCAGAAGAGCCGACAAGATGTCCACTTCCGGCGAAAGCAACCATTCGTGGTTTTCATCGTCGAAGCAGCAATTTTTTAACGTCCCGGCGATACCACCCCGTCTGATTATACTGTCCGGGTATTCTGTGAACGGTAGTAGTCTTTGGATGACACTGCGGTCTCTATCCATTAAGTATCTGTACTCAATTTTTAAAAATGAAGTTCTTATGCATCAGAAGTTGTATCATAAAGTACTAATTAGCCCTTAGTCACCTTCTGACTCTTGAAGACTGACAAAGATTGCTGAGCAAGGGTCCTAAATAATGCAAATTAGCACCGGCGTTGTTGTACTGCTTGGCAGTGAATGCAGCCACGATACTATCCCATGCGTGACCACTATTCTCAATAAGTTTGATTATTCTGTGCACCAAAAACAATGGTTTGGACATGTTGCAAAGTATTATGCAGCATGGATCGGCCAAGGGACTTTCCTTGTCCATTATAAACCTAGAAATGTTCCCAAGAAATTTAATACAGAGGAAACAACCCCATTGCGGCTATAGAGTGCCATACGTACCTAAGGCAGACTTCAATTAAATTGTAATTGTATTTTAGATCGGGGCTCTGTGTAAAGGTTTCTGAGATTACAAGGAATGCGTTGGTTCCTGCTTCCTCAGCAGTTATGTTTATTATTGTTAGAGCTGCATCTTTGGCTACGGGCGCTGCTGGGTCCTGCATTAGGGCAATTAACTGAGTTAACAGGTCAGGCATTTTTAGCAGAAGCTCTCGACCCTCGAGTGACCCAGTTATACCTGTGAAACAATATTAACATTAGAGAAAATTAAGAAAAAATACAGACACAGGTTAGAAAACATTTTGAGTGAATAAATGCTTACTCTGTACATTTTTCAAGGCGGCTAATTTTAAGTACCACCGTGAATCTGGCTGCAAGTACTGACTTATTTCTTGGAGAGATTCCATTGTGAATAAATGTTTATTTACAAGTTTACAATAATATGGTGAGCACGTGCCAAATTTTAGTTCGACCCTCGTCACCAGGTGGCGCCACATACCGTGTCCACGAAAATCTTAAAATAGCGCCACTGGGCGTAGTGGCAAAACGCTCAAACTGTTAGCCGAATTTTAGTTCGACTCATTCACCCAGGTGGCGCCACATACTATGTCCACGAAAATCTTAATATAGCGCTACTGGGGGTAGTGGCAAAACGCTCAAACTGTTCGCCGAATTTTAGTTCGACTCATTCACCCAGGTGGCGCCACATACTGTGTCCTGTGGGGAATTTCTTTAAAATAAACTTTTCAATAATTTAATATAACTTTCCCTTCACAACTTATAAATTCTTAATTTAATTTTTATTTGTATTTGAGTTATTTATCTATTTTATAAATAAATTACCACCGTATGAGGGTCCATATGAGGTAATTTCAAGATCATCAGATCGGATTTATGTTATTAAAGTCAAGGATCAACTCGTCAATGTTAGCACTGATAGATTGGAACCAGCATATTTAGAAAATTCCATTGAAGATGAAGATCTAGAAGAAACTACAAATAGTCCGTCATTTTCAAATCAAGGATTAATAAGAACTTATCCAGGATTAAAAGAAAAAAAGAAAATGTTTACACTCGGAGGGGAGTAATGTGGCGATTGTCGATAATGAAGATTTCTCATTTATCAACATTGTACATTTTCTAGTTTACCGACATCATCGTATCGATCATTGTAAATATTAATTCATTTATTAATTGTTCATATCAACGATTTTCGTTTGTAAATAACAGTCTTTATTAAACCTTCATTGAGTTAACATAGGATCTGTTGAATTTAATTTAAAGTTAATTTATTTATAAAATAAATAAATAACTCAAATTCAAATAAAAATTGAATTGAGAATTTATAAATTGTGAAGGGAAAGTTATATTTAATTATTGAAAAGTTTAATTTAAAGAAATTCCCCACAAGGACATGATAGGTGGCGCCACCTGGGCGAATAGATCGAACTAAAGTTTGGCGAACAGTTTGAGCATTTCGCCACTACGCCCACTGGCGCTATTATTAAATTTTCGAGGACATGATTTGTGGCGCCACCTGGGCAAATAGATCGAACTAAAGTTTGGCGAACAGTTTGAGCGTTTTGCCACTACGTCCTGTGGCGCTGTACGAAGGCTGTTGCGGAGCAGATGATTCTTGCCGGAATTAGCACTCTATCTTATGGAAAGAGCGGCACGAATCATCTGCGCCTGTAATAATAATTAAATACAGTCTGTATTTATGTTATCAGCCGCAATTGCGGTATTCTACGATACGAATACGATGGCTAAATCACGAAGAATATTATGGGACGAAAAATATGAATTTTAAGCCGCATAATATTCGTACTCCTATGATTCCTTATTTCCAATGCGAATCGCGTGATCGCGGTGCAATAAATTTCCATAAAACACAGAACTTACGTGGAATATGAGTCATTCTCCTATCTGTAAAATTCGCTCACACGAGAGCCCAATTAGTATCGAATGCAATCGGCTCCCTCAGGTGATCAATAAGTTTCTCGCGTGACTTGGCTATTATTAGTTTTTATTTCAAATGTGTTTCAATATGACCACGATAAGATTTCAACGAGTTCCCTAGCGACAGATGAATGATAAATACAAGTTTAAACAGTATCGAAACGAAATTATATCTGCCTCCCCGGCGCAGGTACGATTGCACGAAGTCCGCGTTCAGATGAGCCGATGCAGAAGCGCCAGAAGCACCACAGGAACGCCTAGGATCGCGCGCAGAGAGGCTGAAACGACGTAAACGAGGGAATCGTTTAAAAAACGAGTTCACCGAATTGGATCGCGACGGCGCAATTAGTTCTACTTAACCTTTGCTGCAGCCTGGCTGTCCTTGCGCGCACAGGCACTCGCCGTTTCTGCACTCGAGGACCTGTTTGTTGTCTAAGCTCATGCACTCGTTGCTGTTCCTACACGGATTGTAGAGACCTAAGAAAAACCGCGTTATCGGATAGCAGAGATAAGACAATCGTCGAGCCGCGTTTGCTTGGCATTACCTCGCGTTTGTATGCACTTCCCGGTCGCGTTTGAAAAGTGATAGTTGGTGACGCATTTGCAGCGGTCCCCGAGGCACATAGCGCGACCCAGAGAGTCTTGACAGTCGTCTTCTCTTTGGCAGCGGTCGCCCTCTTTCATCGGCCCTGGGCGTAAAAAACTTTTTATATTTATATAATTAATAAAAATGCTCGATCACTCACTGCTGATGCAATTTGACGAATTTCTGGTGTCCAATAAGTAACCGTCTTTGCACGCGCATTTGCCTTGCCTGCACATCGCGTGGGTCATCGACGAGCACCCGAGGTCCTCGGCGCAAGGCGTTCCCTCGCCTAAACGCAATAAACGGAACCGCCGAAAAAAATGTAATCGGGTCAGTGCAAATTTCGTTTGATAATTCGCGATGTTATAGAAATCTTTAATCAATTAAATACAGATTTAAACGGATCGCAGATCGACAACACTCACTCGCGATGCACGTCGATTTGTCGGCGGTCGGTGAGTAATAGGTTTCACAAGCGCAGACCTTCTGCGACCTGCAGAACGCGAACGAGATGCAGTTGCGGTCCCTCAGACACGGGTCCCCGTACTTCATGGTCCCAAGCTGATACTCCAGCTCTGAAACAGTCTCACGCTATTGCACCGCGATAAAATGGTGGTCGGGACTCGTTCTAACCTTGCTGTCCGAGACACTGGAACAGTCCGAAGACCAGCAACAGGAGCGCGCAACGGAAATTCTGGGTCCTCATACCGGATGCGACGAGGGCTCGCGAGGAGATGTGCGACGCGTAAATGCTCTCGAACGATTGGAGAGACTTCGGCGTAGCGGTCGGTGCACACACCCTGCTGCCGCGATAATTGTTATCTCTGTCGGTTTGGTAACCGAAGTGTATTTCCTACAAACGGCTACAATAATTGAGATAACGCTATCGGCTCGAACGATCCATCTCTCAAGGTCCGCGATCGAGCGCACCTGAGGACCGATCCGGCGGCCATTGACTTCCGATCTCGATGTAGATCTCATCGTTCCCGTTAAACACAGCGGATCGAGTGAACTCTCGCCATAATCTTGATGCGACAGCGTTCTCTCGAGTTTTCTACGGAAAACAAATCCTTTCACCTGATTCCCGGTACGAACGACTATCACCCGCGCTAGTTTCATACACTTCTCAGACCTGACGTGGAAACAGCTCGATGACTCATTAGTTGGTCTCGTTGCCGCAAAAAATAATGATTCAAAGTAAACGTCGCCGAGCTGGATTAAATCATTCGTATCACCTGTCGTTCAGCCGTGATCAGTTGCGGAGGATGCGTTGGCCATGTTAACAACCTGGAGCAGCTGGGAATAATTGTCTACAGCCAATTGCCAGTGTCACGTCCGGTGGTCCACCTAATAATAATAATTGAGGATTTTAATGTATCATTTTTGTAAGTATTATCAAACCACTGATTGTTAAATCCTTTGTACCATTGTCGTCTTCAGTTCGCTCCAATCGCTTTTCCTATTAATTCTCTATCAGCAATTAGACAGGGTGTGCGTTGTACGATTTCCAGCCATCTCCTCGGCTGGATCATCTTGTGCTCGCCAATCCTCTTGTCAACAATAAACATTGCTCATTGTTTATTAATTGTGTCTGCGTTAACGCTTCCACTGCGACGATCCGATCCATCGCAGTTTATTTGATTATCGATCTTCCTTGGAACCATTCCTCATACTTTCCACCGAAGAGTTCATCTTACAAGCGGCTCATATAATAATAATCTTATGTTTTATAATTTATATGAAGATTAATCAGTATTAATATTAATAAAAGCAAAATAGATTTCGCAGCGCTTCGACTTGATAGCTTCTCCGAACTTACAGCGGAGTTTTGTTTGAAACGATAACATGAGTTGGTAACCCTATAAGTTGGCTGCGAAATGTATCTCATCTTTCCTCTTATTCTATCGCTCGCAACCCAATATATCGTTCGAGAATTTAACAATCAGTGGTTTGATAATACTTATAAAAATGATACATTAAAATCGTCAATTATTATTATTGGGTGGACCAGCGGACGTGACACCAGCTAAGAGCAATCTGTTTAAAAGTCGTTGAACAATATAGTACAGAAATATATGTACATATAAACTCTCTAGAAAAAATCTTGGTAACGCTATTAATTAATATTACAGTATAATACCATCGGACAGCAATCGCTGCTGTGCAACCAGACTCTAGCGGCAAAGAGCTAGTCCGATAAATCCTTATATTAAAACGTCAGAAATATGTCACGTGACATCATCCAGCCTGGCTGGAAGAAACTGGTGGGAGAATATGGTTAACCGCGGCTCGTGCCGGCTCCGCGTTCCTCAGTCGCGCGGAATCGATGCTCGATCGCGAACCAATACGCAAGTCTATCGAAGTTTCCTCAGCAACCATGATCGCCGTGACCGGACCCGGACCTCGAAGAACGTCGAGGCTGTTCGTCCTCGTGCTGGCTGCGCTCCTGATCGAGTTCACCGCCGGCGCCGCTCGTCCGATTGGTAATTTTGTCGTTTTCGCTGTGTGCTTAGAAGCGGCCGTTTCGTTTTGCCCCGCGTGTCGATGGTTACGCGAGCACAGGATGCCCTCGAAAGCGTAATTAAACCTCGGCGGTACGAATCAGAAGTCGCACGGTATCCGCGCAAAACTCCGCGTTCCGTTCGGCATCGCTCCTTTTCAGCATCTCGAACCCTTTTTCACAGTTCGACGGAACACGTTCCGAGCCCGAATTAGAGCGCGGGGAGAATGGTCCGCGGCCGATTTCCGTAATTGGAACGTGTTGGACGATCGATTTCACGTCAACGGACAGCCCCCGACGCGGCCGACGCGTATCGATGATTCCGTCGCTGCGAAAAGAAGCGACCGGTCCGTCCCGCAGTGTTTGGAGAAACGTCCCGGCCACGACCTGTACACAAACGTCGATCGACGATGTTTCGAAACGAAATTCCGACCTTGCTCGGGGAAACAAACATCTGAATCGTCGATCGACGTATGTATACCGGATCCCATCGAGTTCGCTCCGAGAAATCCGTCTAGCGATCGATACCGGCTGCTACCGGTAATTTCGAAATGCTGGGTGTCGAGTGGACCCGGGTATTGCCTTCCGAAGATTCAAATTTCAACAATAATGATATTAGTAAAACTAGAGAGACGATTTGTTAACTATATTTTTAACTCTAAAATTATTATTATTATCATACAATTATGTTACACCACAAGACAGAATAACATAACACGCAATTCCATATAGTAGTTGTGATTTTATTATAGTAATTATTATTATTACCATGCAATTATATTACACTACAAGACAGAATAACACGCAATTCCATATAATAGTTGTGATTTTATTATATATATAGTAATTATTATTATTACCATGCACAACGACCATTGCCCCGCTGGGGGGACGCACTAGGATGGGTGACCGCTCGGTAAAAAGCCGGGAAGTGACCCTCTGGGTGCGTTTCACGTGTTGTTGGCAAAATAGGTGGTTCGGAACCCACCTTAATAAAAAGTAGGTCCTGCTGAAATTGAAAATTAGGCGATAGTTGAGGATTGGTAAAGGGAGAGGTGGTGGAATGGATTTGAAACCCTGAGGGGACCAAATATAGTAATTATTATTATTACCATGCAATTATATTACACCACAATACAGAATAACATAACACGCAATCCCATATAATATTTGTGATTGTTAAATTAAAAGCAGAACCTGCAATTTCCACGTTTCAGAAGTGCCGATACCCTGCACGCAGTCGGAGATGTGCATCGACGTGACTACGGTCAAGAATGCAACGTGCAAGAACGGATTCTGCGACTGCACCACCGGTGCAGAAGTTAAGAACTGCACCGTGTCGGAGATGCGACGACCGACCAGCAGAAACAGTGGTAAACAATCGATCTTCGTTTTCTGTTTCTGATGTTTCCAGCGAGATGAATGGGTAATCACAAATTGTGCGGTTCTTTGCAGGCGTGCCCGTCGCTCATCCGTGCAAGATCGCTAAGGATTGCACGTTCAATAACTCGATCTGCAACACGACGAATAGTCAGTGCGAGTGCCAGAAGGAGTATGTTTGGTCGGCCGATAGGAAAAACTGTCTGAAAAGTACTGATCAATTTTATTACATTAGCGCGTGATTTTCGTTATGCAAATGTACGCGTGTTGTTATTTTCAACTTGTTGACGTTATTGAGGAAATGATTTTTATTTTATCGAAGCTTCTATAATATAAATAAATAATCCGTGTTGTCGGCGCTACAGGTTCGACCCACTGTTAAGCAATTTTGCAATTAAATGTTTCCTAACGTTTCGATCCTATTGTGGATCATTATCAAGAGAGAAATTTTGCGTTTGTAAAGTGTTGTATGATTTAGTATAAATTTAATAATCCAGAATTGCCAATAGACTTGAACTTAGTTGCTTAATTAAACTAATTCTCTATTATTCGTTGTTGGTAAAATTTTTTTTTAAAAAAGTACATGTTTACATCATGCCGGTGGGCAGTGGACTTCTATAATATAAATTGTTTTTTTTTTGGAGGCCGAAAATTTCGCGACTGTCTCGAATGCATTTTGATTGCCAAGATTTCTATAAAATTTTGAGAGACTGACAATATCTCTTTCTTCAGAGGCCGAGGCGATGGGATCCGTGTGCGAAGAGGACAAGCAGTGCACTGTCTTTTTGGCGAACGCTACTTGCCGCAGTGGAAAATGCAGCTGCGTCGAGGGCTTCCATTACACGGGGAACGCCTGTTACAAGACGATCGGTAGGAATTATTGGGTTGGCAAGAAAGTAATTTCGGTTTTCACTAATTAACAGTGTTATGCTTTTTTTTGGTTTCAATAAGTTCTGTTAAGGCGATAGACATTTGATAATCAACATTTGATAATAAAAAACATTCGAATCGCTTCTATTGCTGGGTAGTGTTAGATTCGATGCGCTTGGGGTGTCAGATTGAAATGGGTAGTTTGAACGGATCGGTGGATTTTCGCAGCGCTGAACAATACGTGCACGCAATCCGAGGAATGCGCCACGGTGGATGGCGCGATCTGCACCGATAGAGAAGTATGCGACTGCATGGCGGGAACGGTGATCAACGCCGCCGGAAACGCCTGTCTACCGGTGGCCAAACAGTTTTCGGATAGCTGTGTCGAGGACAAGCAGTGCTCCATGACGTTCCAGGAGGATGCTGTCTGCGCCGACGGCACCTGTCGGTGTCGGGATCGATACCATTTCGATCAAGAGTTGAACAGGTGTTTCATGGATAAAGGTAAACAGCCACGGGGTGGCACGTTAAGAAATAAATACGGAAACTTCGGCCACTGTACATTAATACTTACACGCTGAAATTGGTTTTCCAGGTTTGGGCGACGACTGCGCCGTAACGCAGGAGTGTTACCGCAAGAGCAAGGCGAACGAGACGTCGGGGGGGCTGCAGTGCACGATGAACAAGTGCGTTTGCGCGGAATATTATGAAGAGGAAGGTGATGCGTGCATCGCTAACGAAGGTAAGCAAAGAGCCACCCACCATCCCTGTTAGATCTCGGCCAATGATAACCATTTTTATTTTCCTTTCAGCCACGAGCACGTTGGGACCTTCGCTGCTAACGCTCGCGGCGTTTACACTGTCCGCGTTTATCCGGGGGATCTAGGTCCTACGTCAAATCGTCGGCAATATTCGGCTGGTTCCGTCGCTCGGTGGCCCCTGGACGGTCGGGTGGCCGCGCTCGCGGGCCACCGGGCTCGCGGCTCCGATTTTACCCACGTTTCTGCCCAGCGTATCTTGATCTCTTGACGCGAGCGCGTCGAATTCTCGGCAAACTTCGGCTGGTTCCGTCACTCGGTGGCCCTCGGCCGCTCGAGCGGCCCCGCTACGGGGCCATCGGGCTCGCGATTCTCGCCCGTCGCGCGGGATTCAGCGCGGAAAGAAAAAATGGCCCCTTGAGGATGGCGTCGGATGTCGCAGCGCTGCGCCAGCTGCGCGTCGACCGCGACGAGCGACCAAAGAACGCGCCGGGCGCATCGAAGCGTCTCCTCCACTTCCTTCGCAGGGAAGACGGAGCGCGTCCCGGCCCGACCTGGCCCGACCGTCTGCCTGCTGGGAAAAATGCGTACGCCTCGGAGCCCTGAAGTGTTGGGACACTCGTTCGAAAGAAAACCCGGCGATGTTCTCGTTTATTGTTCGACCGATAGGAGGAGAAAATCGAAGATTTCAATAATCGCATGCCGCAAACGCGCAGGTCTTCAATGAACGATTATGTCGGCAAACGTATGTACTTACGTGGGCCACGGAGATTATTCTACACGTGTGGTTTATTACAGACAAGTCTCGGGTCGTTGCGTACACATAGTGTTTGCTGTTCTAATGTACTTCTTTGCTACCACTTTGCACGAAATTAGATGGAACAGTAATTCTTTTGAAACCGCCGTGTGCAACGGAACGAGAGTTAATTTGCGAAGCATGTTCTACAAGATTTCTTTCCTGTCACGGAACGGGGAATCCACTCGACGCTTTCAGCGCCGCGTGTACCAAAAATGAGAGACTCGGAGCAATTTTTCGTTCAACAAATTAATTTGAAGTTTTTCGATTCAAGAGCGTCGAGCTCCCGAGCGTTCAGATCCACTGATAAATAATCGTTCCGTACGATTTCATTCACAGAATGCATAAACAATTGTTTTTTTTCATTTACGCCTACACTGCCTGCATGTGTTCTAGAGGCTAACTGTAATGTGGAATTTTATTTCGATTCGAGAGTAGCGAATGTACGGGAAAATAGGCGAACTTCGATCAGCAGCTGAGTCGAACAAGCGGTTCGAGAAGTGTCGATCCGAATCCCGTGTTGATCTGCAGTACGTACTAGTAGGTAGTAAATTAGATGCGACCCAGGCTTTGCTCCAAACTAAGCCTCACTTTCTCAGACATTTAATAAGTAACAAGTTCCACATCGTACGACAAGTGGTCCAGTGTCCCAGCACTTCCTCGAAAGGTGTGCAAGCCAAAGAACAATGAATCTCGAGACAGCCTGCAGAGCAGCAAAGTGCCAAAGACGTTCTCGGCGTGCCCCTGCAAACAGTATTCCGCGATCGATAGATATAGTCGTTCGATACATCGAGCGAGATCGAATATTTAGTTAAAGAGACGTTCCAAGGAACGCGGTTGTAGTAAATTTGTGTAGAACCATTACGTTTTCTTTTTTACGAATAAATATATATTTTCGATCCGGCGATTAATCACAGATTTAAAATTTCCGATGACTCGTCCGCTCCGGCCTCGGCCTCCGAGGTGATCGCTAAGACAATAAATGAGTCGTCGCGGTGTACTGGCGGCCGAGTTATCAACCTCGAGATTAGATAAAGAGTCGCGCGAAGGTGCGAGGTGTACCAGTTTCTCGCGTGCCGGTGAGGATCGTTCCAGGGAAGATCGAGAGGATCGACAGGCTGTCCGGGATTTCGGCGCGGGATCGGACCGAAGGAAGAGAACAAGGGGAGAATACGAGTACGAGGGCTGGCATCGAACGGAGATGGCGGCGAACGTAGATCGTCTCGCCACGGGAGGTGCTGCGCTGTCGATCGGCCTCTGCCTTTACCTCGGCATCTGCCTCGTCGCGCGCACTGCAGTCGTCGCCGCGCACGGACAGCACGAACATCTGCTCCGTAGACGTGAGTGTGATCGTGCGATCCTTCCGCAATAGATCCTCGAAAAGTCCTGAGATCCACCGGAGAATCGATCGAGAAACACGCGATCCGCGCCGCACCGAGATCCGAAGGTCTCGCGCGCGACTTGACACGTTCCGCGCGACGCGCGTACTCGTCCGCCCGAGTCATTCGAAATTCGACTGTCCTGTGATTTATCGACGAGCTGTGTTAGGATCTACGATCTAGAAACGATCGGAGAAGTATCCCTGCGGATAGCCCCTCAGGTTTGATTTTGATAACCCGGTGTTTCATTCCGGTTTTCTGCTCCGGTAACAGGTTGCAATAATATACGTGGCATTTGTGGACGGTGTTTTTGTTTCTGACGTCTACGTATAATGAATAGGGTTTTTATTGCAAAATCAAAATCGTCTCATCGCAAGGAGCCAGATTTAGATATTTGATTGTTACAAGCTGGAAATATAATATGCCGGTGTTTTTAAATAATTTTCGTTTCCACTGTTTTAACCCTCGAACGACAAGAGTCCCAATATATCTTACGTGAAAGTGAAATGTGGAATATGATTTGTCGTACTATGTAAAGTATGTATGAAGTGAATTAATAAATTAGTTTCCATGGAAATTGTTCTAACAAAAATATTTATCACTTGTATCTCTTCTATTTATATTTTCTGGTCGTTCGAGGATTAAAACGTGCCTACTTATTTTCGCTATAAACGCATGAAATCCACAATGAATAATATTAAAAGTGTAGGCTACAATGATTAATCGTCTTTCGACTTTTCGCGTTCCAAATCCTCTAAACGATCAAGTTCAAAGCCACTGAAAAATTCAAGGACCTGTTCAATTTAGACACTTACACATCGTTCGATTTTTCTCTAGTTTTATCTCGCCGAGGCAATCGATTCAGCAAACGAGTGGCTCGGTCTCAGGTTATATAACGGAAAGAAATTCAAGCAAGAACCGAGTATTTGTCATAGCATCGATGAATATGCGAGTCACCGTACGATGAATCTCTGACTCAAGTGCAAGGTACAATCGTGCCCGGAGATTTTAAACAAATTGTAGATAAACAAAACCACTGCGGCTGCCCGGGGCTTTCGAAACGATAGTTCGGCTTTGAACAGCATAATGTATGTCACGGACTGTGAACTGAAATTTAGAGTGACATAACTGGCACACTGTACAGTGCAGGGTTAAAGGTGAACGGTTTTCCCAAGAAACCCGCGAGAATCCGTTGTTTCGGGTGCTCGTTAAATCCGGAGCACGATTTGCTGGGAAAAGATAATCGAATCTACGCGATCGCGTGTTCCGATGAGCCACGGTGTCGACGTTCTCCGAACACCTAATCGATCGGCCTGGAATCGTGCTCTTGCTGACTTCCTGCAGTTGAAAATGCGTCTGTCGATTTTCCATTTTGCGTGATCCGCGAAAAAAGCTCGTTTCTCATTGTTATTCAATCATTTATCTTCTGAAGCAGTGGCTCTCAATTCAATTTAAATTAAATTCAATTCGAAGGAACCCTTATGAGTATAAAATTATTACGCGGGACCCGGCATCGTAAACAATAGAATGTTCACAATCTAGGTAGTGCGTATAAAGAAAAACGCTTCAATATTCTTTTATTACATTATAATGAAAGTTAAAAAATTTGGAATTTTTTCTCCAGGGCTGTGGAACCCCTTGAATAACATTGTTCTAAATGGAAATCCTGGATCTCGCATTTTTCTGATCGCTGGTTTATCGAGCAGACGGACGTTGAATGTTGCGTCGGTATCTTTGCCGATAAAAGAAAATACTGTTGTTCCTTGAACAGGCGTTAGGGAGTGCGTGAGCACTCGCAAAACCAATCGGCCGGTTAACAGGTTAACGCGTCAGTTGCCGGCGGAAGGATTTCACAGGATAATTTCACGGGGCTGGGAGCTGTGCGAATTCGCGAGAAAAATATCGAAGCGGAATGGCCAAGGCGCGCGAGGGAGCCAGCGATCCTTTCTAAAGGGGCTCTCGCGGGTATAGTCTAGCGGAGGGGCCGGATCTACGCTGCTGGTTCTCACAGTTAGGTGAATGTCGGGCTGGAACCGCGCGCATAATTAAAGAACAAGGGAGATCGTTCCCTCCTGCCGTCCGATATTTCGGTCTGACGCTCCCGAGACGGGATTACCGCATACGTCTGGAAACAATGCTCGGCGTTGCGCGATCCCCGTTTCGCGTGTTCAGAGGCGACACACGATGTGGAAACAATGAGCCGTTTAACCCTCCGAAACGAGCCTCCGAAGACGCGAAACTCCGCGCAGTTCAACTCAAGAACCACAGTCAGCGATTCAATTTTCGCGAATTTTTTCGCCAACAACCAGCGAACCTATTGCAACGCGACCTGCCACATTCGAGGCACCGTATCCTCGAGCATCTCTCGTAATTTTTCCACTGGGAAATATTAGAAATTGCCCAAGTTACGGAGCAGATGCGGTAGTTGATTTTTTCCCGAAGAAACCGTCGCGTCGAGAGTTTAGATTTTTTAAGAGGTTATTCAGGATTATTTTGACTCTGGTATATTCCCGCCATCCGGAGATAAAGAATGGCGGAGTTACAGGTTCGTCGTGTGCCGCCGCGTCTGGGGAGCTCGTTAGAGTTCCTCTTCATTGAAAAGTATCGATTATCGTCCCGCGGGACCGGTGCTGCAGAGCCCCGAGGAAACACAAATACGATGGGAAGTCGCGCGAAGCGTTTCCCGATCGACCGTGGCCGAAATTTACGGCGGGAGAGCTCTTCTATTTTCTCGTGTCGGTGAACCACTCGGGAGAACTATCTTCGAACTTTCATATCGCGAGATCTTATCGTTCGAGAGCGTTTCTATTAAAAACTCTTCAACGAGTAATGGGTAAAAGTAGCCATAAAACAGAGACAAGAAACCGGACTCAAACACAATTTACGATCGATCGATAACAACAGCAAGTACTCGAAGATACTTTACTCAAACCGGGGACTGGGGTTAGGCTCCCCTAACTTTCCCTGCGAGTAATTAGATTTCATACAAATTCCCTACTAATCTCAAAACCATACGTCATTGCGTAAGCTCCAATAGTCCAATTACGGCACTCGGGTATCTGTTTGTTAGCATTATAAATATGTTCAGCGAGCAGGTGTGGAATGCTATCAACGTCTACGCGTACTATCAAATGGCTGTCGGTTATCGATCGACAGATCTCATCGAATGAGTCGGTTGTTTAAACAACGGGATAACTCTGTAATGCATCATTCGAGTTTATTTTACGATCCGATCCGATCGGATTCGGTTCGATTACCGAGTGTTCATCTTTGTCTGGCATTTCGTAGCCGGCGAGGGTTAATGCTACGCTTACCAGTTAACGAGAGCGCGTCGCAGCGCATAATGGGAACGGGCCCGACGAGACCAGACGCCTAACAATGGCTTCTGTGTTCGTACGTGCCAGGTCTGTTACATAACAGACCGAAACTATGGAAGCGGAGCAACGCTGAGGTTGCTCATCGATCGGTAACCTTCGGGTCGTGAGCGCCGCCGAACTACTCGTGCCCGTTCAATGCCGGCGAAACATTCGAGCGCCGCTCGACTCGATTCCCGGAAGATCGAAACCGTGCCTGCGAAAACAACGCGCACCTCGCCGCACTAGTGTTCGATCCAGCAATTTCCCTATTCAGATGTTCGTCAATCATAACGATAGGACGCAAAATTGCAACTTCATTTATTTTCAAGTTTCTCGAGCCAACAATTTCGCCTGAAAATATTCGCAAACGAGCAAGAAGTTCGGCATTCCACGCGACTTCATTCGTTTCCAACTTCCTCGAACTTTTCCGCGGGAACGCGAATTTGCATAAGGTTCCGGCAGTCACGTTTGTCACGCAACACGGAACACTTCGATTTCTTGTACATTGTCTTCTCGGTCCGACAGAGGAACGTGAAATACACTCGTGCCGGTAATTACAGCACAGAGATAATCGCGTCGACCCCTATTCTTAATCGCGCAGACCGATTTCAACATGGCTGACCGTTCTCGCGGAAAGCTGAGAGAAAATATTATTTTCGACTTTTTTTAAGATTGAAGCAGATTAAAATAGAAAATTGGTATTCATTAAAAAATTGGATGAGAAAAAGAGGACATTAAAAAATTGATTCGCACGCATTGGACTGCACTCGTGAACGTGCTTTCCAAGAAATTAGGGCAAATCGAGGCTCCGGGGAGCAATCGGGCATAAATCACGATTTCGATCGCGGATTCGCGCCCCAGTGGTCCCCGCTCCTCGTGAATACTCTGGGAGGGCAATTTAGCGAATCGGGAGGTAAAACAAGTAAACGAACGGGGCGCGAGTCATCGATTCGTGAAAACGAGTCGTTGCTATTGTTACGCGGGGGTCCGATGGTATCGATCGTAACCCCCGCCCCACCCCCCGCCGCCGAATTGGGTTAAACACCGTCGAACAGCGTCCGCCGAATTTACCAGTCCATCAAGGATAATTATCGCGACCTGCCGGTCGATTGTCAATCAACGAACATGAGAGAGAGAGATAGCTAGAGAAGCTGCTGTAGAGAGATAGAGAATAGCAGGTGCAAAGCGAGCGAGCGCGAGTTTGTTCATACAATTATAATGTTTCATTTGGCTCGTTTGTCCGTGAACCGGCGACAAATGGAACCCGCTCGCGAGCCAGCGTTTTACAACGGCGCGGCCCCGCGTAACAGATGCCGTTGCGTCATCGGTGACTAGAGCGCGTGAAATCACCGATCCGCTCCGATCCTCGGTCGTGTTTAACTGTAATTAGAGGGGCGCATCGTCGCGCCCGTTGTTAATTGCCGGCGCGGGCTGAACAGCTCGCGGAATAATCATTTGTTTATACACAGCGTGCGTCATCTGGGGCCGAAAGTGAAAATATCTTTGCTATTCATAGACCGTGATAACGTTCCGCTTATCGCGTCGTTTCGGGGATCAATTCATCTTCCTTTACGAACGGTTGTCTCCTCCGCGAAGCTCGTTCGTTCTGATTGACGTGTTTGTCTTCAACGCGAGCCCCTTGAAATATTAAAAATCTCCCTTTGAAAAATCGTTCCGAATGAGTCTGCGGAACCAGTGAAAATTGCCGCACCACCGATCGAAACAGTTTTTACACGATTCAGTTCGTCCGTATTCTATGGATCGCTAAACAAAAGGGTTGTACGAGAAAAAACGTTCAATTTCATGCGCGCGATGCGAAGAAGATCAAAGTTTCCGTCTCCGCCCCGCTCTCGCCGCGTAAGGTAGGCGTGGCCCTTGCCGAGTGGGCGTGGCTTCGCGGCTCCGGCTTCCCGACAAAGCCAGATACGCGCGTCGCGGAGCAATCCGAGGCCGCGTCTAAACACTATCTGTTCGTCAAGAGCAGGCAGGTTGGTTTTCAAGGAAACTCTTTCTTTGCCAGTTTGTCGCGAGTGTCTTTGTGATCAACGGAGCGTTTCCCATCGACTGCGCATCTTGACGTGATGCTCGACAACGAGCCGGGGCTTCGCGTTGATCACGTGTCAGCAGTGTTGTTGCGCAACGAGCTCATCGGACGCAGAAGATCGTGAGCGATCGAGGCGTACGGATCCCAGACCAACGCGACTCGGGAGCACGGGAGAGCGAACGGTCGTCCTCGGGATCGTGATCGGGAATGACGGCGCCTCCGCTCGAGCTGATGGAACGACCAGAAGAAGACGTTCGAGTGGCGGCGCGAGGATGACGCCGACCAGGACGGTGGTCGGGCTGTCGAGGCTGCTCGTCCTCGTGCCCGTCACCGTCTGCGCGACCATTTCATACGTCAGCCAGGAACCGCCGCGTTGCCAAGAGCGAACGCCGCCCCCTCGTACGTATGGCACCCTGGACGATCCTTTCCGACACCGGCGGAAATTGCAGACACAATTAATTACCGAAAGACTCGCAAATAAATTCGCCCGCAATTCTCCCAGTTTTCCTACAGCCTCTTCCAGCCTGCACCGCCGCACTGCTACCTCGCACGTTGCCTCTAGCATCTTCCGCTAACTCGAAGATTAATGATACGTCATTATCACGCGTCAGCTAAATCGCGAAGTAACTCCTCGAAGGACGTCAACAACGGCTCTGGAAACCATTTACCAAGTCTTCTGAAATTTCGCCATTATTCCAGTCTCTTCTAGTCTGCACCCTTGCATCACGGCCTACTTCGCACGTTTCCTCTAGCATCTTCTTTCGAGTCGGAAACGAACGATACGTCATGCTCAAGCTCGATCAGCTGCGATCGCGAATTTTTTCTGGGGACATGGGAACAACGAGCACGATCAGGGAATTCCTTGAACCGCGATAGCCTCTTCGTGCTTCTCCGATTCCTTGTTCGCGCTAGCGCTGGATCATCGTTTTTGCATGATCGAGTGGCGATTACGGCGACGCTGAAACGTGTCTTTTTCTCGTTTCCAGAGACCTTGGCGAAGTGTCAGTACGACGACGACTGCATGAGGAATGCGTACTGCTGGAATCAGGAGGCCTGCCTGTGCAAAGACGGCTACATCGTCCATAAGAATCGCACGCACACCATGTGTCTACCAGGTACAATACATACACACGGATTAATAAACGTATACCCAGAACACAAAACAGTTAATCAGTTCCGTTCGGACGAATAGCCGAAGACCGTTCGCGGCGCGTGAACGACGCGGGGAGAGGCCTTGACGCGGTGACACGACGTCGCCGGCGGTCGCTACCAAAATTCCCGGCCGGTAATTTTCTCGTTAGATCCCTTCCGGCCCTTTAGTCCCTCCCGCTCGACAATTCGACGAACCGAGAATTATGATCGTGAACGCGACACGGGAAGAAGTACCGCCGAACGAACGAACGAACAAACGGGGTCGTCCCTTTGTCCCGACAAAGGCCAGCAAAGAGCAGAGTGCAGAGTGGATGCTGTTGGTGCTGGCGGTTCGGAAAAAGTCCCGATTAATCGTGGTGGCCGGCGAGTTGTAGAATCGGTGTCGCCGACCTCGGAAACGTGATTCCACAGGGATCCTCGTTCGCTTCGTATTCCTAGCCGCGCGCGTCCCTTTCTCACGGCCTCCCGGCTCTTGGAGCGTGTCGTTGGTCGTGCTCGCCGAACCGACAAAAATTAAACCATATTTCCCCCCCACTACGGTCCCCGTCTGCTAGGTGGTACCGCCGACGTAGAGTATCCTCCGGCAGGGCCGAGAGACTCTCTCTCTCTCTAGGGTAACCTGGAAGAACTATTTTTGTTTCAGTGGCGAACGCCATAGGGGACGCCTGCGAGGTGGACATCCAGTGTCGCGTCACCTTCGCCCCCTTCTCCGAGTGCCGACAAAATATCTGTCAGTGTTCCGACGGCTCTCACTACGAACAGGGAAGATGCTACGAGTCTGTCGGTGAGCCACGCAAGCCTGACTTCCCGTTTCCTCGCACGAACGAGAGGATGCCGAGGCGTGACTCTGATTTTCTCATGATCTCCTCCTCCCCACCTCTGCCCGCATCGTCGAAAGATCACCGCGCGATGGGGCCGACGATACCTTCACGGCCACTGTGTTAACTTCATTAACAGACCTCTCGGCGACTCTATTAAAGATCCTCTATCTCGGGCTGACTATGCACGCGAACTATTTCATTGAAACTTCTGACTAGTGGGATTTCGGGGTTGAAAATCAACAAAATCTAGCAGTAAATATCCTGAAAGTATCATAATTTGTTCTTTAAATTCCCCGGAGATTTGGGATCGCGCGAGAAGAGATCGAAGTACCTGTCGTCGTCGGAGAGAAAGTCGAATCGTTCGAGGAACGAAAGCGAATCCCGACGAGATGTAATCAGGGTTACGGATGTTTCGGCGGCTCTCTTTCTCTCTCTTTCACGCTGCGACGGGAACGAACGTCTCGCGAACAAGAGAGTTGACGGTGTCGTCTCGATGTTCGCAGGTCTCGGGAAGTACTGCAAGACGAACCACAACTGCTACATCAAAGACAGCTACTGTGTGACGGGATTCTGCGCGTGCACCTACAAGCACCATCCGAATCCGCGGAACGACGGCTGCATACCGAGCAAAGGTAAAATCCTCCGTCGTTAGCGCGTTCCCGCATCGCCGACCGGAATACCATGTACATATGTATGTATATCCGAATGAAACGAGCGACTTTGACAGAGCTCGGCGACAGCTGCGTGTTCGATTACGACTGCGTCGCGGAGAGCTCGAGGTGCATCCTCGACACGTGCAACTGCAAATTGGATCACGTGGTGTCGAGCGACGGCAGGCAGTGTCTGAAGACTGCCAATTCGGTGGGCGAACCGTGTCAAGAGGACGCTCAGTGCCAGCTGAACCTGAAGGACTCCAAGTGCAGCGCTGACGGGAAGTGCGCCTGCTACGAGAACTTCCATCAACGCGGCTCCCGTTGCTTCAAGGACGTCGGTGAGTCCAAGCGAGTAGCCTCTTCTCTTTTTTTTTTGCGATCGGTGAGCAATCATTGTTTCCTCGAGGAACCTCGCGCCTTGCGAAAGGAACACGTTGCTATAGCAAGCGAGAAATAACTGTTGTCCGTTCACGGGAAGATGGCGCAAATTTCGGGTGAGGGGAAACACGGGACTAGCGCAGTGGTAGGGCTTCGAAGGTCAATGGGTCGTCGCGACCGCGCCGCTCTGGTCCAATTACGCTCGAGAGGTTTGTTTGTTTTCGTTGTGAAGCGAACCGGGCTATTGTGAAATAGTTGCGACGCGACATAGCGATGTCTATGGGGCGCAGATACCTACAGGTTTCTCTGTACTATCTTCTCGTGGACTACCGATACTTTAGAGTCTGACAATCAGCCTCAATGATTATCATTTGCTCTAACGCGTTCCTACGTTCCGAGCGTTAATTTATACAAACTGTGTAAGCGAATGACGATTTTGATATTTTTAATTCTATCCGGTAAAACCTGAACGGTCGATGCCAGCGATACTGTGATAATAGACGATCGACGATCTTTTCAGTGTTGAAGGAGCGCTGCCTCTCCCACAAAGAGTGCGTCACGCCGACGTACAGGGACTCGCTCTCGGTGGAGCCGATGAACGTCGAGTGCACGGACGGTAAGGATCGTTTCTTTCCCCGTTTAACAACAATCAGAACGCAATAGAAAAAAGAAAATATATGCTCGCATTCGTGGTTGCAGGTGTTTGTCTCTGCGCGTCAAATTACATCATGACGGAGGAGCTGCGCGACTGCATCGGTTACAGCGACAACGGTAATTGCTTTTCTATTATTAACGCCCACGCTTTCGACCATATGTGGGTCGCGGGATTCTTATTCGTCTATCTTCGAACGTTAATTTCGTTCGTAATACGGTTGCTCGAATTTTACAGGTGGCACGGCGGCAACCCCGTGGACGACAGCCTGGCAAATGTTCGCGACGCTCGTCCTAACGAGATTGGCAACGTTCTGAGTTTGCCGCGGTCGATCGTTGGGGGCAGATCCACGGAGCTCGCTCGACAGCGCGAGAAAGCGTATCGCTACCAAAGATAGAATCCATTTCCTCGATATAGCTTAATAATCCCGATGCGATCGAACTCGACGATAATCCGAGTCAGGCTCTGAGCAGTTATCGGTAGATTGCGTGGAAGGAAGCGACGCCTCGGAGCACAAATTACGTCACAGTCGGAGGACTTTATCGAGGTAACCTCTGCTCGCGCCTGACCCAGGTTCTCGCGAATCGTTCCTATCGATCGTCATGTATGTCCGAAAATAATTTATATTTAAATACACGCGCGTCGACGCGAGACTTCTCTTTCTTTCTTCGAGTTCTTCCATTCAAGTCCTTCGCACGTTGGTCTTCCGGCGGGACACGGACGACTTCCAGTCGCTTTTGATCATGTCCGCGGCCTTCTCGGCGATCATGTAGACGGGCGCGTTCGTGTGGCCGGAAATCAGGGTCGGTATCACGCTGGCGTCCACCACGCGCAGGCCGTTCACCCCGTGGACCCGCAGCCTGTGGTCTACCACGCCCGCGTTCCTTCTCGGGGCCATCTTGCACGTGCCCGCGAAGTGACCCAGGGTCGTGGTCACGTGACGGGCCACGCAGGCCCAGTACCGGTCGCTGCCGAACGGAACGTCTTTGCAGCCTGGGAACGCGACCGGCAGCAGCGTCGCGTTGTAGCGTCCGAACGACTTGGTCGAGGCGACCTCTATGGCCTGAGGGTACCAACAAAAAACCATGTAGACACCTTAGCAAAGGTTGCCACCCCCGCTAGGCGGAGAATCGAGCCACCGTGTCTGTGTTCTTACCTTTTTAATGCCTCGAACGATCGTCTTGAGGTCATCTTCGTGATCGTAATAGTTTATATCGAAGATAGGAGGGTCCAACGGGTCGGCAGACCTCAGGGACACTTGTCCCCTGCTCTTGGGATGAAGGAGAACGGGAACAATCGAGAACGCGTCGACGCCCTCGTATCCGGTGAACACGTCTTTGTAGAACTCGTCCGACAGACCGAGCTCTCCTCTGTAGCTCCCAGAGGTGTCCCCTGTTAACGCGCTGATGCCTAACACCAGCTCTATATCCGGGATTGACGTTTCCTTCTGTCTGTCCAGACCAGGGGAGTTGAAGTAGCTGGAATTGACGGTGATGGTGGACACGTGCGGCGGACGGGGAGCTGAAACACGCAGGGAACAGAGTTAACCTCTTAACTGTGATATCTGAAATTGGTTGGGAATTATTCATATGTTAATCAAGTACCCGCGTTAATGGGTTTTTTGGTAGAGGGTTTTTTCCGCGGGTCCCGCTTGGTGTCAACGAAAGCGACACCCTCGGTGCCTCCGGGCACTGTCAGAGGTCCGGTCCCCTTGACGAAGTAGTCGAAGGTATTCGCCAGGTTCGAGGCTAGCCGTGGCTCGACGATGGTAATGCTTTCGTTCACGAGAAAGGTCAGCAACGACATGCTCACGTGATCCTGAAGATTGCGGCCGACCGGCAGATCCTCGATCACGTCGATCTTCAAGGCCTCCAGACGATCTCTGGGCCCTATCCCCGACAGCATCAGCAGCTGCGGCGAGTTCAAGGTTCCTGAACAAAACGCGAGCGTCACGCGGATCAGCGAAAAATGGGAAGCTGTGGGAGAAACGTTCTCTACGTAACGTAACTCCGCGGGTCACCTGTTGCTACGATTATCTCCTTCCGGGCCTTGGCGAACAATCTCCTGCCATTCTTAAGAAACTCCACGCCCACCGCTGTCCTCGTTTTCCCGTCGACGACGATCCTCGTCGCTCTGGAGAATTTCGAGAGGTGGAAGTTGCCTCGGTCGCGGATGGGCCGCAGGAAAGCCTTGTTCGCGCTGACTCTGCGACCGTTCCGCAGGTGAACCTGCGCGGTTGAGAACCCGATCAGCCTGTCCGCGTTGTAATCGATTACATCATAACCCAGTTCCTTGCCCGCTCGGAGAAAACGTTCCCTCAGTGGGGAGACGTACGGCGAAGTCGTGACGTCCAGGTATCCTCCGTGACCATGGAATCTGATCGGAGAACTCGATGTAACCGAACGATCGTCGCCGGTAATCTCGCAATACCACGCGATCGCGACCATGTATCATTCTAATCGGGCCGACCTTCGAACAGCTGGTCCATTTCGACATTTTTTTAAAAACGACGAGTCACCGTTGAACTCTATAAACAGAGATGTAATTATCGGTTCGCGGTGAGAAGATCGATCGCGCAGCTGTCAGAAAGTTGCCCAATCCGATTTTACAAAAATATCGACGAACACCGGGGAGCAAAAATACTTGGTTTATGCCATCGACAAAATTCCCGTTTTCCCCCCACCGTCGAACCCGCCCGAATTCGATTTCCAGCGCACCCATTAAAACTTAAAACCAACACCCTCGTGGCTGCCGTGCGGAAATAAACCAGGAGCCATTACTCTTAATTCCGGCCACGTACTCGATCGGGAAGTAGCTGTACCGAGGAAATGGTACCTAAGGTCTCGACCGGGTAGCAAGCAGTTCTCCGACTTCTTGAAATACGGCAGCACGTCCCGGTAACTCCATCCGGGATTCCCTTGCCTCGCCCAGTCGTCGTAGTCGTCCGGCGAACCCCTGGAGTAGATCATAAAGTTGACAACGGAGCTGCCGCCGACTGCTCTGCCGCCGGGCAGGTTGCAGCGCCCCTGATTCATAGAGAGACAATAGCCGCCGGTGCCGTCCGGGTTGCGTGATCTAGGCTCGCTCCTGTACAACCGCACGTAGTCGGTGATATGGAGGACAGGTGCTAACAACGGGATGTCGGTGAGGAACATCTCGTCCTTGCCCTCCTCGAGCAACAGAACGCTCCAATCCGGGTTCTCGGTGAGACGATTGGTGAGCACCGAGCCGCCGGAACCGGCGCCGATCACTATGAAATCGTACTCCCTGGACAGTCGGGTCTCGTCGGGAACCACCGAGTCTTCCTGGGTTACCGGAAACCCGGAGAACATGTGGTAGACGGTGTCGAGGAGAGCTGGGGGCAGCAGGCTCTGCGCGTGAGAGATCAAAAAGATAGCCGCCAACGGTTTCAACATGGCTTCCGGTCAGTTAACACAAAGTTGAAAACAAAGTAGTTTGTTTAAAGAAACAGAGAGCGTTCTGTCACCGTTCTCGCATCTCTCAGGGTCCGATTAAATTTCGTCCACCGAATTATACTGGCGCGAATTTCTCAAAGAGATCCGGAGAGATAGTTCCACCATTATCGGAAAACACGGAATCGCTCGGGAACGTCACTGTTCGTTAAGCCGCGACACGAGGTGCAAATGGCGACCAGCGACCCAGACGTAACACGCACCAAGCGTCCCGCGCACCCATCGCGGTCGACTCCGCGGACCTTTATGGTCCGAGGCTCGGGTTTCGGTGGAAAGAAATCGCCGGACGCGATCGGCCGTTCAACGGGAGGAATACCTCGATTCCTCGATGCTGTCTGCACGATCAAGGACTCGTGACGCAAGCTACGCGTCGCGGCTCCACATGCGATGCGAATGTCAATCGGCCAGCGCCCGATTCGTCGACGAATCGTTCCACGACAATGCTAACGAAATGGAGCAGACTCGCCCGATGAATGGGCAACGAGCTCTGCCCGGAAATCCCGAAATTCGCGGAGCTGTGACACTTCCGTCTGCCAAGGTCGTTCAAGGTCATTCGGTGGCCGGGTACAAGTGTCGCAACGTTCCGATCAGACATCAAAGTGGTAAACAGAGATTGACCTTTTCTATCGGCGCAAGGTCATATTATTTTTAACTCGGTCGTGTTCATCGAGGAATCCCGATTCGCCTCGGCAACAGCATTTTGAGAGATCGTCGATGTTTCCCCAGCTTTCCCTCGGCGTTGCGTTGTTGCGAAACGTTCCACCAACTCTGGCCAGGGTTACGGACGTATACTCTCCGGGAAATGAGATATCGATCAAATTTTGACGGGCCCGCGGCACATCTCTATGCAAATCCGATTCGAGAACCTCTACACCTGTTTTTTTTTTGTGCGGCCGTTGTGACGCAACCACGCCGTTGTTGTTTACACCGTTAAACAGTAAACTCGTTAGGACCCGGCCGCACTAACAAAAGGAAGAAACCGTGAGCCCATTGCGTTAGCGCGTCGTTTAGCGCGTGAGTTCGAATTGCAGCTTCGGCAGCAACGTTCGCTCGGTATTTAGAATTCGGCATGGTCGAGGCAACGATTTTCGCAGGGAGATGCGCGAGCACATCGTGCACACCGTGCACCGATGAGATCGGACGGACACTGACGTGCGCGGTGCATACAAATTACAGAAAAAGCCAGATTGCGCCAAGGTTCCATGAGCAAACGATGCGCAAGGTTGTCATATATTGAATATACGTTTACAAGTAGGGCGTCGGCGGCGCGGTGTGATGTCATCAAGCGCAGATCTCGTGAGTGCAGATCGCTGTAGAATTTATACGCGGCGAAAGTTGCAGCGAGACCCGACGTTCCGGTGTCGTGGAAATAATGCGTTTTATCGGTCCAAGAAAACTGAATCTTCCTGGAAAAATAAATACAGGGTGTCCCAAAATTCCTATAGCTCCCGGAAATGGGGCGTTCGTGGGGTGATTTGAAGCAATATTTTCTTTTACAAAAATGTCCGCTTGGTTTAGGAGTTATTAACGAAAAACACTGACCAATCAGAGCGCGACCTAGACGCGTGTTGGTAAAGATGGTACGGCGCGCCAGGCGGATCCCCTCGCTGGAGCGTTAGCGGTCCGCCGCGAAGAAGAAGTGAACAAGTTAGGGAGTAGAAATGTTTAATTATGTATTGTAAAAACTCACTTATTTAGCCGTTAATCCACTTGCTGCTTGGAAATGTGGGTCACTGCCCCACTCAGTGACGAACTTCACAGCTGGCCTCAGGTATACGACAGTGTCGAACGGTAAGGGACGTACGGTCAGGTCAACGAACCGCACAGCTGGTGGTGAATAGTAGGTATACGACACTCTAAGGCCCAAGGGATGCGCGGAGAAGTCAAAGATCCGGTCCTTCACTTTCACTGTTCAAACGATAAATGAATCGTATGATTCTTTCATACAGCTGCCATGAAAGTTTTCCACACTCGCGATCACTGTTCACACTTGTCCCCACATAACTATACACTAATAACAATTCCAATATCGCTTGTATCGCAGCACAAATTACAATAATGAGGTAACGAAATCAGTAGACGGCGGTTTTCATGCATTTTTAGCAAAAATGTGTAGGTGCAGTTTAAAACAGTAGAGAGATTAAAATAATTAAAAACTCCAATGTATTATTTTCAACTTGGTCACATTGCAACAGCAGCAGCCAACTTTTATTTTGCATAAAAACCCGCAGTCTAGTGATAGCAACCGCGATTTTTGTACTGATAACTCTTTGGAGATGTTCTCTCTACCATGACTCGAACGACACTGATTTTACTCAAGATTTTTCTGAAAAGTCTACGGAGGTCGTTATGCGTGTCGAAAATGCACGCTATAGCACGCTTAAGAGAACGACGGGGTGGATAGACAAAAAACGGGATACGAAAAGGGCCGCTGTAAGATTAGAATTTATGGCAATCACATATTTCGGTATTCCTGCAGATTGGTACGCAGAGGAAATGTTCTATACCTCTCTTAAGAAACTGTCTAAAAAAAGGACGGACATCGTTTTCAAAAAGTTACGCATTGACTCTGCGTACCAATCTGCAGGAATACCGAAACATGTGATTGTCATAAATTCTAGTCTTACAGCGGTCCGGCTCGTATCCTGTTTTTTGTCTATCCACCCCATCGTTTTCGTAAGCGTGCTACAGAGTGCATTTTCACACGGATAACGACCTCCTTAGACTTTTCAGAAAAATCTTGAGTAGAATCAGTGTCGTTCGAGCCGTGGTAGAGAGAACATCTCCAAAAAGTTATCAGTCCAAACCTACGGTTGCTAATACGTGTGTTTTTAATAGTGATAATCACTAGACTGCGGGTTTTTATGCAAGTTTTATGCAAGTTACTTTATAAAAGTTGGCTGCTGCTGTTGCAAGGGAGAGCAGCCAAACAGATATTTGATCTTTACTTTAATCATTTGGACAAGTTGAAAATAATACATTGGAGATTTTAATTATTTTAATCACTCTACTGTTTTAAACCGCACCTACTCATTTTTGCTACAAATGCATGAAAACCGCAGTCTACTGATGTCGTTACCTCATTATTGTGATTTGTGCTGCGATACAAGTGATATCGAAATTGTTATTAGTGTATAGTTATGTGGTGACAAGTGTGAACAGTGATCGCGAGTGTGGAAAAATTTCATGGCATCTGTATGAAAGAATCATACGATTCATTTATCGTTTGAACAGTGAAAGTAAAGGTCCGGATCTTTGACTTCTCCGCGCATCCCTTGGGCCTTATATTTTCGTATACCTACTATTCACCACCAGTTGTGCGGTTCGTTGACCTGACCGTACGTTACCGTTCGGCACTGTCGTATACCTGAGGTCAGCTGTGAAGTTCGTCACTGAGTTGGCCAGTGACCCACATTTCCAAGCAGCAAGTGGATTAACGGATAAATAAGTGAGTTTTTACAATACATAATTAAACGTTTCTACTCCCTCACTTGTTCACTTCTTCGTGGCGGACCGCTAATGCTCCAGCAAGGGAATCCGCCTGGCGCGCCGAACCATCTTTGCCAACACGCGTCTAGGTCGCGCTCTGATTGGTCAGTGTTTTTCGTTAATAACTCCTAAATCAAGCCCCGGCGAGCATTTTTGCAAATAAAAATGTTGCTTCAATGAACGTCCCATTTCCAGGAGCTGTAGGAATTTTGGGTCACCCTGTATATCGCAACAGAAGGAAATTGCGTTTGAGTCCTACGCAAGGTGAGGAGGACGCTGGAAGAGGAATTGAAAGGTGTACGCGTTTCTGAAACGGACTGTTCTTATTCGTAAGATGTTCTTTGTCATTAATATTTATTAAATATCTCGAAGGCGCGAGCGTCCCTGGAAAGACAAGTTTCCGACCACCTAGCGGTCGAAGGCGCGAACTAAGACGCCCCTGAGAGGAGGCAGACCGGTTATCGTAGCTGTGAGTCGAGTCGTCGCATCAAAAATGCATTGCATAAGTGTATACTGACATTAAACTATCATTTCATGGACATTTCGTATTTCTCCGTCGCGGTTTATAGGAATATTTCACAGAAATATACGATTCTATCAATCTTTAGAATATCAGCTGCTCGGACGGTACATGTGTACGCGGCCGGTGGGAACGACGCTCGAATGATACCACTTTTTAAACGCGATAAGCGTCGCTGCTTCATTTAATAAAGAAACAACTGTTGGACGTTAATGAACGGCAATTTACGTGGAACGTCATGCACGCTGATCGAGTCTGTCGAATCGCGGGATAAATTTTAGTTCGCACCTCTGACCGCCAGAGGGTCGCGGAACGATATTCGGCACACGTTCCCGTTACCCGATACGAATACATAATTAAATAATTAACTAACTCGCAATTAATTTACTCTTAATCAAGTAATACATCATTTACGGTCGGGAGTCGCGTCACGCCGGTTAAGGCGGTTCTGGTTTCGATGCAGTTGCTAGGGGTTGCAGTGATTCTCTTTTTGAAAAACCTGCCGAAAAATAGCAGGTGACACTGGTTTGAAAAAAAGAAACGCTCGGAAGCGACAAAATTCTCGCAAGTTCGTTCATTCACGCGAAACATGTAACTGTGATTCTATTAAAACGATTAAAATTCAATTAATCGCGATTGTTTATTCTCGAACGCGATATTTCACAGGGAAAATTTAATAAACTTCCCACGGAGTCGAACGATTAGGCGGAGAGATCCTCGTCGAAGATCCGAAGACGATAGTATCGAACGGCTGATTAAGATCATCTGGATCTCCTGGGAATCGATGAAGCGAAAGCTATTCTTGAGAAATGACCGACCGACTCTACGGAGGAGGATCGGGATAGAAAGCAAAGCGAAGAGTCTTTTAGCGATGAACGGCAGCTTGATACGGGGCGAGGCAGATACGATCGAGGTTATTTGGCGGGCTGTCTTTCACCGGGCTGCAGATAGGGGATGAACGGCAATTTCTGGGTAGCGATGGTTCTGGAACGATTGGTAACCGTGGCAGGGGGAAGGGGGCTCGACAGAATCCAAAGGGAATTTGAACGAGGACTGAAAACCTACCCAAAACGGGCACATTGCGAACTCTTGAATCTGCGCGAAATCTATTCATCCCCCTTAAAATCCGGGGATCGCTTTAACGTATGTAGGACAACGATACAGTCCGTGTTACGAAAGAATAAAAACGATTAAATTCTATTTTACTGTTGTCTTTAACAGATTCATGTACGAATCCAAAGAAACAACGACGTCTCGCGTTGCGCACGTGGCGCTGAAACTGCGTTAAGGAGCAAAACGGAACAAAACGGGCGTTCCGTCGTGTGACACGGTAGAACGTGCGCGTCCATACATCGTATAGCTAATTTTTCGGAAGAGGAGTGTCTGCGGCGGTCTCTCCGGACGAGACTCGCGTGCGGCGAGTTAGGGTGGACAGGTATTGCGAGCGTGTTGCTCGCGGTGTCTCCGGGTGGTGTGTTCCGGCGAGACGTACGACAGTGGAAGAGGCTAAATCGAGCGACATTCCTTACAGGGTCGCGAGCGAGCGAGCCGTGGAACACACGGCACGAGCCTCGAGCCACGGTCGTAGTCGCTCGAAAACTTGCGGCAGCAGAGAGAATATCGAATGCCCATCGCTAGTCGGTACACGCGAAGTAGAGCACGTCGGTGGTGGTACACAGGGGTGAAAGAGCGAGCGTGTAGCAAGGGCGCATGCTCCGAACGGGGCGGAGGAGGATCGAGTGAGGGGGTATATGGGGTATGTGGGGAGGCTGGTAGTTCGGAGGTCTGTCAGGGGTGGGCTGTCAGTTTACCGGACGACCGTGCGAGCGCGCTGCCGCGCAGGACCAGCCCTCCATTCGCGCTGCATCCGGCGAACGTGACCGTTCGGTCGCGGTCGATCCTCTCACCCGCCGCGCGGAGTCCTTCGGTTTTTCGGCTGGGCCGATCGCGATTCCGTTCTGCTCCGCTCTGCTCCACGGGGCCACTACGCTCTCGCACCGCTCCTGCTCCTGCTCCGGTCGGCACCCGGCCGCTCCGCGTCTGCCCGCGCTGCCCGCGCCGTGGCCGTGTGCAGCGCCCCGTGGCTCTCTCTCTCTCTCTCTCTCTTTCTTTCTATTTCTCTCTCCACGGCGGCAAAAGGCGAATTTCTTTTTGTTCCGGGATAACCGACGACCGACCGACTCTCCGTGTGTTTCTCCCACAACGACGGACGACAAGGAAACTCCGGCGACCTATCGACCGCCGTCACTGACCGGTCCTTCGTCTTTCGCTCTTTTCCCTTTCGACCTTTCTTTCTCGCGCACGCCTTCTTCCCCGAATACTGGATCATCCTCTCTGTCCCTCGTCCTCGTGCTCCCCGAACACCCCGTGGCCCCGACACCCCGCAGCACTACGCGAAAGTTTGTGCGACGAGGGAAGGACCGATATGTCGAGTTAAAGAGGAGAACGCGCGAGAAAGAGGGTGAGAGACAGAAGGGAGACAGTTTGTTAAATGGGGAGAGAGTGATAGAGAGAGAGAGATAGAGAGGACTGTGCGCGGTGTATTACACTTTGTGGATGGTATCGTGAGGTAGCAGCACAGCGATGGGGGTGGCAACCAGTATATCAGACGTTCTCACCGCGAGAAGTCCGCCGGGAAGATAATGCAGATAAATGCCTCCGGAGGAAAGGGAGAACGCGAGACCAGGATTACATGCTGTCACGTAAGCGGCGCTACGTTTTCTTTATTTACCCGTTCGACTCGCCAACATCCTCTCTTTTGCTCTATCTATCTTTGTCCGCGCGTATCGGATAGATCACCTCGCATCGTTACCAGTTAATTATTCATACCGGCTACATTGACGCACGCCGACGAGAAGGGCCTATAACATACACAGCGAACAGAGAATTAAATAAATCACTGGACAACAATGCACAATCGGAAGATTTACCGTCGCACACACGCATACACGCACGCGATTCTATTACCGTCTGTTTAAGTATAGATCATTGAGCTATAAGGCGGGTAACGTTATTATTAAGTATTCATCGAAACGGTGACGTCGATTAGACACACGCGGATATAATTGAACTCGCGGAGAAATTTTTAACGCGGTCTTATTAAATGGCTATTCTTAGCCCGTAGGGTTATTAGTTTAAAAAAGATAATCTCGCTTACCCTTGTATCGCTCGACGCTCGCGACCCCGTGTCGTGTTAACGAACCCTCGGCGTTGCCCGGGTCCATTCCGACCCAGCCGGTCTGCGATTACAGATCGATCCATGAGATCTGTGGGAAGTCTACGAGAAATGGATTCGTCGACGCCAAAAGGCGAAGAGAGGGTCGTGTTTCGACTTCTCATCCCTCGGACAGGGGCTGTTTGCGACCGCGTTACTATACAGGAACCATAAGTAGTTCACTGAACATTACCCCGTTACCCAGTATCGATGACTGGTATCTTGCCGTCGATCTGTAAAAGTTCCAAGAGAACGAGAGAATAATTAACAGCAAGGGGCTAATTTCGGGAAGAGGGGTAGACATTTCTGCTTTCCACCACCCCGCCCCCGTCCCCTCCCACCAGGAAACTGTTTACGACAACAGTACAGCGCAGGGAGCATAAGTAGTTCAGCGAGCATAGTCGAGTACCATCGACTCGCGACAGTTTGAAAGTTTGCATTTTGATCTACCGTTCACACTCTCCGTTTCTCGCACATTTTCCCCCAACCAGAGGGGATCCGACAACACGCGGAGAATGTCGAGACACGAAGATCCGCAAGCAGAGAGAAAGGGTCGTCGTCGTGTCGCGTCGCGTCGCATCGGCCCGAAAATGTCCCAGGTGGCATTTCGAACAAGAGTCCGACGAATAGCCAGCGGAATAATTTATTTTCCGGCTGTTCCGTCGACGAAAGAGTGCCCTTATTAAGAGTGGCGTTTCATGGAAACGGCGGCGAGGGTGTAGGTTACTCGACTCGGTTACAAAAGGGGTCGCGCCGCGAAAATGGTTGAGAGCCACTGCGCGGCCTATACCCGTGCGACACAAGGGGTAGAAGTGTTATCGCGGCTCGCAGAGGAAAAACCGATCGACAAAATTTTTCTCGTCACTCTCTCTCTCTCTTTGCGTGGGCGTGCAATCTCCGAGACACCTCTACACTCGGTCCCATGAATCGTCTGTCTCGGTTACGTGGAAATTTAACCGTGCGCCACTGTACCGTTCGTTAGCTGGAAGATGCCACGCCAGGTACTATTATCTGCGGCCCACTTCGCGTTACAAGTGTTCTCGCAATTGGCCGAATCGTTTGATAAAAGCGAGAACAAATGAACCTATCGCGTGTCACCGGGACAGAGCGATACGGCGGTGAGCCCTCCAGAACCTGTGTACGAGGGCGACTAGCATAAAGAGCGGGGTCAGGCGGAGCAAACGCGGAGATCTCTCGACGCGCCCCTCTGTCATTTCGCGTGCCATCTTCCCGTGGCCGAACAGTACTTACCGAAGCGGAGATATATCCGTCGGTGGGACACAGATAACCCGAGTGCGTCGCTAGAACTCTCCGATACAGGGAATATTGGAGCTGATTGGTCGCAGCGGAAGGGGGCGCACGCCTCGTTTCACACGCGTTTTCGGCTGCAGCGAAATACATATTGGCTAAAGCGGTCACTGTGTAGAGTGTGACGTCATAGCCGAAGCATCGGAGCTACGGGAGCGTCATAGGCTGAGCGAGCGCACCCCGGTGTACCGTCTCGCGTGACTTCTCGCGCGGCTACGAACGGTAGAAGTTTCTCCGCGGCTTCTTCTCGCGTACGAGGAACGCGACGGAACGAATTAGCCGCAGGGTCAATGTCCCGTGCGATCGTCAGCCTCGGTTTTCGTGAACGAGAACAGTAAAGTACGCTCGTCGCCCCCTAAACCGCTGCTCCTTTAGGCGATGGCCGCAGCTTTGCCCTCCCGGGGCGAGATAAACGAAAGCACCAGAGGCAACAATAACGTCGCGAGGTCGCTTTGTGCGCCGACGAGCACAGCGCGAAATCGCGCGCTGGCATCGTCGATCGACCGACCGATCTCTCTCTCGCTCCCCCTCTCTCTCTCTCCCTCTCTTTCTATCGCCGACCGACCACGCGACCCTAACCTCGATTCAAGGTTTCGTTAGATTTCTTCTCCTCCCCCCACTCTCCGCCCCTCGTTCTCTTTTCTTTCCGTACGAAGGACGCGGGGGCGTGTACCATCGCGCGGATTCTATTATTCACGGAACACGCGCGCGTCGCGTCGGTACGGATATGGTCGTTAAGTATACCTTTGCATCGCGGCCCCGGGGTTTTGTCGGGCAGCGTTACAATGCGAACCAGACGAGAGGGAGCCCGGTCAGGCTGTGGGAGCGCGCGGGCCGACTCGAGGCCCGTAAAACGAAACAACCGGTATAATTAGTTACCATTAAACTTGGCCGCGCTCGGCTTTGATTCGACTAGATCGACCGGCCGCTTCCCGGCATGCACTGCCTACGCGAAACTCGTGGCGCGTCCTTTCGTACGAGTTCGGGGACGCACTGTGATACACATCACTTAGCAAGTAGCAAGCGAAGCTGGTAGACGTACGCAGGACTTAGGCCGGTACCGTGCGGCGACCGTGCGGTATCGAAATTGCGGTCTGAAGTGCTATGGATACAATTAATTAACCGTAGTTACGTCGATACTCTTTACATTATCGCATATCGATATGAAATTGTGACAAAATTCGAATACAAGAATTTGTTTATCTTGAGATTAGGATGGTCGGGAGTTTAAAAGAAAGTTCCAGCACCGGAGGATGGTTTCGCGGATAAATGACCTCTTAAAAACGTTTCGGTGCTTCGTGAATAAAACACAAAGATCGAAAACTTCGTACCCTGCTTCGAGAAACTCTTCGGTGAAAGTTTAATTACCGAAGGAGATAACGGCTGAATCCTGAATGCCGTTTAAAAGCGGATAAGAGTTTAGAGCAGATGCCACGTTTAGAGCGAGAGTACAACGAACGCTCTTCTCCTCGGGAGGAGCGCCTCCGTTTGCCCCGGAGAGCAACCGACCAGATAACCATGGAACAATACGAAAGAGTAAGGCACTCTCAGTTTCGCCAATGGAATATTCAAATCGAGACAAGACACGGATAACGAACGAATGCATTAATAGGGACTAACCGTTTCTGCTGGTAAACAGTTTCAACGCTCGCAGTTTATTAACGAGCACAGAAAGCGGTACAAGGTTGATCTTAGGTAGTTGCTCCAAGGTCGTTTAACTCGTAAGAAAGGTGGTAATCGTATAATCGAATGTTTATCAAAAGAAATAACAGAAAACAGCTTTCTTAACTAACCTTCAAACGAAATCGATCCGGGGATTCAGATGTATTTCGATATCAACGTTTCGATTGACCTTTCGCAGTCGACGCTATTTTAAATCCGAGAACGTAGAGAGATTTCTTCGTGAAGTTTCCATTCTACACGCCCACCTCAAATTCCGTTTACTCCGCCCCTTTCCCCGGTGGGCGTGGTTTCGCGGGTTCCGCGGGCCACGGCGAGAGCCCCGGCGAGCGATCCACATCGAAACGTGGAACAGGCATGACATTCCAACACCGAATCAATCGAAGCCAGCGGCAGTGACGGTAGCTCGGCAGAATGTCGCGTCTATGAAGTTGCAGGAGGGCTTCGCGTCACGAAAGACAGCGGAAGGATGAAATTACAAAGCACAGCTTGCAGACTGACGGTGCGGTATGCACGGATATGTGGAGCACAGGGACACGGGATCCCGGGGGTCTCGGGATCTCCTGAATTCCTCGCGGCATATGTAAGATATTCTCCGCGGAAGAATTAATAGCGGATGCCTGCTGGTTGAAACCTACTCCCGAAAGGCAGCCCTCTACCATATTTCGGCGCGGGTCTGTTTCACGCGACTCCTACGCTCTCGCGTTTTAACGAGAACCTGCTCCGTCTCTCGCTCTCTCTCTCTTTCTCTTTCTCTCAGGGTGTGCAGGCCTCCTGTCAGAGCTACCTTCGCCAAATATACTTGTACGCGCGTGTTTACACGGGCTCCCTAACTAACCACGCCCCTGCTCCGCTCGCGCGAATCATTCGCAACGCAAAAACACCAGGCTACAGACAAATTTTGTTCCTTTTTTGTTTTTGTAAAATTAGAAGGCACGCCAGTACGTCACGCGACGATTCCATCGGGGCTAATGCGTGTAATTGGAAACGACGATCGTGTAACGCGTCGGACGCTGACTCGGCGCAATCAAATGGAATTGGTGCAATTTTAATTCCATTTTCTCAATCAACCCGGGTTTCGTAAGCGAACGCAGTTTATCGGTGTGAAAATTAATTTTCAAGTCCGAACGCAAGTGGCCTCTCGCAAATGCTCGCAACTCGCAAGGATCGTTTAACACGTCGCAAGCTGACTGGGCGGCCGCAACAATTTGATGAAATTAAAGCTGTTTTAATTCCTCTCCCGATCGTACTGCGTTTCGCGCACGGTTGATCTATCGGAGCCAAAAAAAAAGAGAAAATAATGATTTTTTCGTGTACGAGCGACCGGTCCCGTCCGTCGCGTATGACGGGGCCGTAGACACGTTAATTTAGTTATTTTTAATGAGACATTTTGTGCGCGAAAAAAGGGGCGACGTTCTTCTTCAAACTGTTAATAATTCCTGACTATTCCGTTGCGTGATTCCCACACCTGTCCCCGGTGACGGAGAACGGACCATTCATTTCGTTCGTTCGTTCGCTCGCTATCATTTTATTCACAATTTTCCTCGTTTCGCATCTACTTCATTTCCTACGCGCGATAAACGCCCGAACGTGAAATACAGTAGAAAATTGAGTAAAACGAGGAGAGCCGGGGAAAAAAGCTGCCGGGGGCCACTGCCACCTTCATAATTAATGTCGCAAAGTGAACGGGTTATATCGGGACGAAAAAAAAATTCGAGGTGTCCGAGTAGAACAAAAACGTGACGCGTGGCCGAAGAAAAAATTGGTAAACGATCCGCAGGAATTCTATAACACCCACCCGCCGTCCTCCCCACAAAAAAAAAAACACGAAACAAAACTCCACGCATAGCAGTTCTAAACTATTCCATGGAATTTTTCGTTCTTTTCACGGTCCTCTTGAAATTTCAACAATAAAAATTACCGGGCAATATTCTAGAAGCACGCGGGAGCACTCGACGAATTTTTTGAATTTTTTTTACGCTTTCTAACATTTTTTTTAAAACTATTCTCAAAAAATTCAGGTTACATCTGCCGATAAAAATTACCGGACAGGATATTCGGGAACGCGGAATAGTATTGCAGAATTTTTTTTGCTATTTTTTAAGCCCCCCGGTAACCGTGGAGAAAAAAATTGCTCGGACACTGTGTTAAAAGGATCGACGCATCGAAAGGAGTGCGTGATCGCGCGATCGTGTATGATCGAGGGACAGTTCGCGGCCTCGTTGCAGCATACCTATCTCGTTGAATGGGATAACGATCGGTAGATGGGATATAATGGCTAGTGGCGGTGTTCGCGCGGCTTTTCGGTTGCCGATAACGCTGGAGTTCTACCAGGATAATAATCGGGTAACGATAACGATCGTCCGCGATCGCGCTTACTTGGTGATTGGGGGAGGATGGGGCGGGAGAGGTGAACGGGGGTGGTTCTGTGTCGACGTCGAGGTAGCTCGACGTTTAAAAACGCCCTCTAAATTTATAAAAATCGATGGCCGTCCGATGACGAGCGTCGCGAGACAGACGTGCTCGGTCGCCCCGAAGAAACTTGTAAAAAATCATCGGTCAGGCTCGTAGTCGAGACTCGTTCGGGCCTCGGTCCGAGCTAAGTCTCTCGCGACTAAATCTTCCCGTTCGATTGATCGAGCGATCGACGGTCCGGCCAAAGGGGGACGCGATCGTTTAACGGAACTTTATCGGGGACCCGACCCCGGCAATTTACAGGAGTAGGTACAATTAACATCGCTCAGGCTCGTCATAGCTGCGGAACCGTGAAATCCGTTCCCTTTCAATTAACAGTAATTAGCGAGCGATTCGATACTCGGAGCGCAAATTGCATGCACAACGCCGCTCGTTCCCGCGAAACGTGTTTCCAGCGTGTACCCTTCGAACGCCCTTTTTCTCCTCGTTGCCATTCTGTCAGGAGCAAGATCCGAGCCTTGTTCCGCCAACTCCTCGCGCTATGTCAATTGTTTTAAGCGCAATTGAACGAATTTTTTGGAACTGCCAAGGGACGGACCATTTTGCGTGAATCTCGATAACCGCTCGAGAGTTGAACATTCAACTAATAGATATGAATCCTCGGTTTCATCCAAGAAATCACGAACGACGAATAAGTTCTAATCACCGTGATCGTAAAACGAATCGTAAAGGGACGGTTTAAGCGTCCCGAAGTTCGTCCGGGACTATCGAGGATCGAGGTATGTATGTCGTTTTTCGTTGATAACCGGCCCGAAGCGAGCTTAATCGTGCCGAAGTTCGGGATTGGTACACGCAGTTAAGAATATTTGCGCGTTAAGGGGCTCGGGAATTGAGGCATTCACGGCGATAAACCAGCCGACACCTGAATCCGCGATCCCAAATTTGACCAATTAACGGGAACCCGTTTACCGCGTCGCTTCATCGATGTTCCCTCGACGTTCTCGATTCGACCCTGTTGCTTCGGGGCACGTTCACCAACGGGGCAAAGTTCGAGACGCGAGACGGCCGAACAAGTCTTCGCCGCGAGCGATCGACAGGTTGTCCGATTTCGTTAAGTCGTGTCCCCGATGATTATCGTTCCGGTCTATCAATCTTGACTCACCGGTACAGGAGTTCGCGTCATGAAAATCGGTTTGTTACTTATAAAAAAAAGACAAAAACTACACAAAACTTTGCAATCGAATCGTTGCTCTATTAATTTCGTGAAATTCGAAACACAATTCGCAATTTGCTGTAACATGACTATTCGGCTGTGCGCAATATCTCTTTTCGTTAATTAATAAACCATTCTATTCGATCGAGCATGTGTATGAATTTCCGTCCGCGAACGGCTTCTTTCCGACCGAAATTAAATCATCGATCTGACGCGGCGAACGTTCGCGAGGCGTTCGAGCAACACGCAAAATTCGCGAGATTTTCTGTGCCTTCGTCGCCGGGCGCACAAAGGGCTTCTCGAGCTACGTGAAAGTGCGCGCAGAGACGATGTAATTGCAGCCACTCCGGTGTTATTGTCACGGACTTTGCATCGCGGGTAATTATTGGACTCGCCCCCGTGCGTTCACCGATGGCGCGCGCGGCTGTGCGACAAGAGAGAGCACGGGTGAACAGGGAATAGGACGTGACGAATGATAAAACGCGAACGGACCATAGAAATACGAGACAGCCGGCAGGAAAGTTTTTTCAGGATTTGGTTCCGGGGAAACGGGCTGCTGTCGGATCGAAATATTCCGGCGAAATGAGATTGTCCCAGTCGGCGAACGTGTCCCGGAAGTCCAGCCAGAGTATTGAATCTTGCAGCGGAGCGACGAGAGAGAGAGAGGCTTACTCGAGTAGGCCACGTGGGAAACCGAGCTCATCGCGTCACGTATCCCGTGGGGGTAATAACCTGCCACTCGCTCGCAAATAATAAAACACGCCGGTCACCTACGCGCGCGGATCATCCCGATTCAACGGATCGGATAAAGTCCGGAACACCTAATCAACGCTGATCCACCGTAATTACGCGAAACCCTCTCCGTGCTGGACTAACGAAAACACACCGCGATTATCTAGGCAGCAAAACAATGGACGCGAAGGAATTTGCTGTGTTGGGGTGTTCAACATTGCTCAAATTGAATGGGAATCCGAGCTCCAACACAGAGAATAACGATGATGGATTTTTTAAACGCAAAAATTACGACATATTTTAGCCGGAGATCTGGATGGAAGGTGTGGCTGCCGAAGGACCACGCATAGATAGGGCTGTAAAAATTGTTCTATTCGGTACTTGAAGAAAGTTCCCTTTGACGAAAGTGTTCCTCTAGTATGGTAGTGTATGTTCTAAAACATTTAAATTGATAGCTGCACCAGAGTCCGAGATAAAAGGACAATGTTTACTTCCATCTCTGAAACAAGTTGAAAGAAGATTTGCCGATGAGCGCGCTATTTTTTTATGCTCCCTCGCGATGCAAATGGTCGAAGTTGAAGCAGACTGTTCCGAAAGAAGTTGAAGCTTTTTTGGGACGATCTCCGGAGTAAGTTCGAATGCGTTGATCTACCAGAAAGAATCTCTCCCACAGTCTTGCGTTCGTTTCGTCGACGTCGTCGGTCAAGGCTGGCGGTCTGTGGTTTTAACGGACGTCTCCCTCTCTCCCACTCTCTCTCTTCGCACTGACGGAAGCATAAAAAGTTAGATGATGATCGACGTAAAAATGCTCGTAATCGTAAAAACGTAGGGTATGGGTTCTGTTCGGTCGGGACGCGAGGGAGTCGAGTGGACGTTAACGCGCGAATGAAAAGCGGCTCGAGGACTCTCGCCGAAATGTCGTTGCTTGTTTCGACGGCCCGCGAGTCTATTTCAATTTCGAGCCCTTTTTTTCGGCGGAGACAACGACGACGACGACAACGACGACGACGATGCTGTGCGCGGAAAACAATAGTCGCGCGATCTGAATTTGATCGGTGACCGAATTAATCAACCCCACCCCGGCGTGGCGTGAGACTCGACTCGGAGTTTATCGAGTCGGCTCGTCGTTTCGTCCTAATTCCGTTCAACGATCGCGCCGGATTAAAGTGCATAATGCGCCGGTGGTCTTCGCTGTTATTAACGCATTACTTACCGCCGGCTATTTCGTACGTTTTAACCCGTCGCGGTTCGCCCTGCTCCCGCCGCGCCGCACCGCTTCGCTTCAAAACCAATCACAAATTCGATAACTTAACCCTCGTGCGATCATGTTGGTCATCTCTGACTAATTGAAATTTTGCTTCGGCTGGATATACACTTAACGATAGAACTGCCGAGGTCTAGACAAGACTGAATTCCATCATAACATTTCCCAAGAAAATATTTCTATAGTTTAAACAATTGTAAAAGAAAAAAAGAACTGTCATTTTTGCGGTCTCGACGGTTTCAGTTAAAGACGACACGCGCGAGGATGAACGCGAGCTCGCACCATTTACGGTTATGGAGTCTCGCGATAGGAAGTATGTGTATAATGCCGGTGGAGAACGAGGAATCGCGATTCGATCCGATACGTTGCGGAACGAAACGAAACGGAACGGAACGGAACGGAACGTCAGCTGTCATCGCGGCTGAATAGAAGCCGCGGGCAAACAGCTTGCCCGCAGATTTTTATTTGCGAATCATCGCCTCGACGTCGAGTTGACAGCGTGTACCTTCCAATTTTCCAACTCGGGTACCCGCAACCGTACACAAGTCCGCGGAGCAACGACGCGCGGCCACGCTCGCCCCTTTCGCATTCGATTCGATTCGATTCGACTCGATTCGACTCGACTCGACTCGATTCGGCTCGCGTCCGATCGATATCGGCTAATGGGAAACCTAGCGAAACGAAACGTCCGTTGAATATAGTTAATTATCGCACGATACCGCGGCTCGGAGACTGCCGGCATCGACGGTCGATCGGCCGGTAAACGATCTCGAACGGTCCAATTTATCTGATCGTCGTAGGACAGACTAGCGAATAAAAATTTTTAACAGGCGTTTCGTCAATTGATTTATCGAACATTATTAGCCTTCGACAAGCCCCATCGGCACTTGAACGCCGCGAGCTGTCATGAAAATAGCGATCACGCCACGTTCAGGCTCGATCCGCGAAGAACTCCCACACAGTTTCCATCTGTAAACGCTAACACGTGTTGCTGCCACTTGACTTCATAACCCACTCTCGCTGACACCCGATACCTACACGCGTCGTCCCCGTCGGGTCACTGACCGCGGTGTCCGGCGGTCCTCTAGGTCACCGCGGTCACTGACCCAGTAAGAACCGCAGATACTACGGTCAGTGACCTAGTAAGAGTAGTATAAACTTCGATCGGTGATCTAGAACGTCGTTTATCTCGACGTCCTATCTCCCGGAGAAACGATAGCGACGCGGAAGAGATGCAAAGCGACGAAGAAGACTCCGATTAGATGGAAAAGCCTTTCATCAAGAGAAACGTTCTGGTCCAGGCTGGTTTGCGGATCAATGCTTCGGCAACGAGCCGTGAAACGCTGTTTCAACGAAATTAACGACAACAGGTGTGCCGCGTTCCTGAGATTAAGCGGGACAAACCACAGCGGGAACTAATAGCCGAAGAAATAGCGGGAAACGTTTCCCGCTGAGCGAAAATGAACTTCTATATTTTCCGACGATCTCGCGGCGCGCACCACTGAACACGCACACACATTTTGCTTCCGCTGATTTTTCTTTTCTTTTTTTTTGCCGATCTTATTCCCTTTGTATTTTTAACGATTTTGCTCTGTGAAACAGCAGAACGTCCGAAGCAGTCGGGAACTTCGTTGACTGCTCTGGCAGAGGCTGTAGTCTCGCCTCGCGCCGCCCCACTCTATCGTGGGATTATGGGTAGGATCTTGGTACGTCTGCTGAAAATAATTCGTCGATCGATCGCCGGGGCCGTTATTACGGGTTTCCGGATTGCGATCGGGATGAAAGAGCGAGGGCGTCGCAGCGGAAAACGAAAGTGCTGCAGTTAGTTTCTGAAATTGACGGAACGGTGGGACGGATCCAAGGGGGGACGGGGTACGAAGCGAGAGTTAAAGGCGAGGCGACGTCGATACGACGGGACGGGACGCGCGAGGCGACGCGACGAGACGAGACGAGACGAGCCGAATTGGAAAAAGCAAAGTCGTCGCGAGCCGGGGAACCGAATGCTCGGAGCCGCGGCCGCGAACCCGCTGAAACGGCCCATTGTTCACGCCCGAACAATGCTGTCTTTGTCGCGATGTGATTAAACCCTGAATAAATTTTCTATTACGTTGTTCTACACCCGGCTTCTCCTCACATTTTCAAATGCTCGCTTTCTCTTTCTCTCGCCGGCGTTCCCTCCCTCACCGCGCCCCGTTCCTCTTTCGCACTCGTTCGTTCGCCCCGCGACAATGCCGGGGCGAGAACGCCCTGAAAATTAAGCCGACATTGGCGCGTCACCCAGAATTTCTCACCGCGCGCGCGAATAATCGCGACGCTCTCGCAATGGCGCGGCGGCGAGATATTAATAACGATAGAATTTAGGCGCGGTCCCTTTAGGTGCGCGGAAAGTCTGAAATGTTCGCAGTTTCTCGCGCCCGTGGACCGTTGGGTGCCGTTACACGGGAAGCCATTCTGAAACTGATTAAGAGATATTTATGCAAAAGACAAAATTTCCCGTATTCGTACGGCTACTTGACGTTGGTGTCGTTTCATTAAAAATTCCGAGGAGAATCGAGTGCAAAGCAGGGCGCTGTGGAGCGTCGCGAAACTTGCAAGGGTCGATCAAAAAGGGAAACAGAAGCAACGTGAACGCGATGAGGCGAAGGAACAAGAGAAAACCGGAGATAGAATAAAATGAAGTAAGCAGAGCTAGTGGAACGACGGGAGTCACTGTGCATAAAACCGTGTTTACCTTCTTCGCTGTTTCGAGCGCTCGCTGCTCGATGTATAATTGTTAGCGTATTCTAATTGCACGTTGACGTCAGAATTTTCATGCTCACGGCCCGAGACGGGGTTGCATTCCGCGACTTCCGCCGTAGCACCGGCTAAACGCTTTGTTTTTCATGAGAAACGTGACCTTTGCGGCCACGGCGGCGGTGACGGCGTCGAGCATCGTGCACGCGTTCTTCCATTGTGTACACACGTCCGCAAGGTGGTCCCGCGCGAGCTCGATTATCGATCATCCGCGCACGGTTCGCGTGTGTCCGCGCAATACGTTACCGCGGTCCGTCAACATTTACGTAGCAGAACATTCGAATTTAGCACGCGAATCCGCCTGCCTACTGCCACCGCTTCAAGGTGCTTTAATTTTGAACTATCTGCTAATCGACACGGTGCTCGCCGGCTCTCGCGCACCCTCCGACAATCCCGGGGAAACGGACCTTGAACGCCACCCTCGACCGTCGCCGGACAGCCATGTTCGCGTCGGAACCTCGGCGAAGTGCGAAATTCCGAACCCTGAACGTTTCTCCGTGAAAGAGCGTCGCGTCGGCTCGACACCGTGCAACAAACGTAGGTCGCATCGCTTTTCGCTCGTTCGAAAATTCTGACCTATTCGACGATAAAAGTGTACGAATCGTTTCGAGACCGTAGGACACGTGAATTTCCCCACGAGAACCTGGACAAAGTTCGAAATCGCGTCCCTCCACCGGTTGTTGCTTCCGCATAAAAGGATCTTTGTTTCGAATCGTGAGTTACGATACCGGACCGCGCTGTGTTTGCTCCATAACCTGTGTACCATTGTCTACCTTCTGTTTGAACAGCAATATTCGCTCGAGAACCTGGACAAAGTTAGAAATCGCGACCCTCGTCGCTTCCGCATAAAAGAATGTTTGTTTCGAAATGCGTCACAACGGTGAACCGTTACCGTTCGTTCAACACCGCCTGTACACTGTTCTGCGTTGGTCGTTCGCGTTCGATGCTCGTACACCGTTGCCTGGAAATTGGCCTGTACGATTTCTGTTCTCCAAGGAATTCTACGATAATTGAAGAAACGGGAATTTACATTGCTGTGCAAACGAAAGAAGCACCCGGCCATATGTTAATGGGAAAAGCGTGAAAAATCAAATAAGAACACAGTAAGTTCTGCTATTCAATTGTTAATGGTTCTGGGAATACGTGTTATTGCGGATTATCTAAGTTACTTCAAAAATTTCTATAACACAGCAGTGTATTTCCCGTAAATTGATACAGTTATGGCGCGATCTAAGCCTTCTCTCGGTTCTGCGCGCGCGCTTAGATCGTGCACCTCGAGTCGCGTTTAAATGGCGTCATTACTGTACTTTGAAGATATTTCCGCGAGAGACCGCATAGGTATTACGGGAAGACAACGATTCGGTCAGATGTTCCAGGAGCGCAGCTGGTCCGCTATTGGTTTCCGCTTGTCCGTCGACGGGACGCGCACGTTTATTCGATTATTTTCCGAAAAGAGGCCGGACGTTTAATGAGACTCCGACAGGAATTCGCGGCGCGTACACCGGCAAACGGAGGAGCGTTTCCCCGATTACGTAGTTTTTCCGCGTACCGTGTTTCCTCGGCGCGGCGCGGTAAAAAGCGAGATTTCAACGGTGTCCCGGTGTACGTGTAACGGCCGCGGCTAAGACTTTAATACCTATTAAAAGCTGTAAACGTGTATTTGGCTCGGGTTCAACGGGCGCACCGGATAAACTTTCTAAACAGGGAGCGCCGTTAACGAATTGGCAGCGTATCGCGTTTCACAGAGACGCGAACGAACCGGTGTCGTTCGTCTCACTTTCTCTCTCTCTCTTTCCCGAGAGAATCCCTTCGCGAGACAAAAGTTATCGAGAGACGACGAGGCCGAGGGCGGGAGAGCAAGCTAGCAGAGAAGAACGTTCGTCATCCCTCCGCGGCCGAATGTTTTCCCATTTACTTGGAGCTCGTTGATTTCCGGGGGCGGCGCGCGCGATCGGAAATGAACGGTAACGACGAGCGAATCCCGACTGAGCGGACCCTGTTAACCCGTTAAACCTGCGATCTCGGGATTCTGTCCCAGATTTTTGCTCGATTTATCTTGGCAGCCAAGTAAACTGTGCGGCGCGTCGAATCGCTGCACACCCAGAAAATTATCGGAAGCCGTTCGGTTTTAATCGAAACAGCTGAAATCTGGAAAACTTTAGGACGTCGTCGTTTGAAATAAATAACAGCTATTCATTTTTAATACGTTAACAATTTTCTGTCTCTCTAAAATTCAAATTTCTCGCATGTTCACGCTTGACTGTTTAAATATCGCTGCCATCGTAGTATTCTGTTAGTACGAATAACATTGTGCAATTAACATCTTCACACCTCGCCAAGCAATCCAACGTTTTCAGTTTGGAATAGCACCCGATGATGTTCTCGCCGTACGAACGGCTAAACCATCAGTCTGCAATACAGCGTTCACCTCGGTTATTCCATTAGCTTAGTTCAGAATGTGTTGTCTAACTAATTTTAAGTAACCGGTACTTTCATACACCGCCGTGCCGGCGGAACTCGTGGCAAAAGAACAAAACGGGAGAGATAAGGTCGTTCGAAACTTTTGATCTTGTCATACCGCTTCTGTATGCCCGTTCCCGCTTAACTTTCGCCACGACCGTTTCACCCGGCGCGGCCGCTTAACAAATATAGAGTTCAATTTATTAAAACCTCCGCAAATAACTCGTGTTGTTCGTTCGCAAACATTTTTCGGAAAACAATGTGCTCGTACGAACTTACCAGGCGGAGGTCTGTGCCGCTCGTATGCTCGCGGTCTGACCAAAAATCGACTCGTACTATTTGGACCGCGCAAGAAAATCAATTATTAACTCGCGGAGTGATTAACAAATGCGGAGTTCAATTTATTGAAACGTGCGCAAATAACTCGTGTTGTTCGTTCGCAAATATTTTTCGTAAAGCAATGTACTCGTACAAACTTACCAGGCAGAGGTCCGTGCCGCTCGTATGCTCGCGGTCTGACCAAAAATCGACTCGCACTACTTGGACCGCGCAAGAAAATCGATTAACTCGCGGAATGATTAACAAACGTGAAGTTCGATTCTTTAAAATGTCGGTGTATAGTTCGTGCTGTACGTGTGAAATATTTTCGGAAAGTTTCAGAGGATTGGTCGTCTGACCAGCGGTCGACCCGTTCTACTTGGACCGTGCAAGAAGACCCGAAGTTATAGTCAATTAAGAGGGAAGTTGCGGAATGGTTGCCGCAAGTAACAACGACGGGCGGGTTTTATTTGGTCGGTGGAATGATCGATGCGTTTTTCCACGGGCTTAAGCGAGGCGAGGCGAGACGCCCGGCGAAAACTGAATTTTCCTGTCGCGCCTCAGCCATCGATCTCGCGGCGAGCCGCCTCGGGCGATTAGGGAAGTTTGCCCCGTGACGCTGGCAAACTAAAAGTTCCGCCTAGCGTCACTGGATCCGACGAATTATTCTCCGAAGATTAAGACAGTCGAGATAGCCGGATAATACGGTGGAACTTCGTGCGCAACTTCCCTCGAATGTCCTTCCCGGATCCGTTAGAAAAATGAATGTTCCTGAACGACCGCCGCGATTCCGCCGAATCCTGACGCGCCCACATCGAGGAACCTTTTTGTTAACGTTTGCCAATTTTTTGACATTGCCGGAAAATTATCGCGCTCCTCGGTCCATTTCGTTCCTAACGTTCGCGGTCGATTTAACGCGTCGAGTGTCGTATATCCGTTACAGAAATTCCCGCGAAATCAAAATAATCGAAATGGGAGAATTTAATCTACGATATGGTTTGAATAATTTCCATAATCGTGGCATAGAAAACCGGTCACTCGACCGTGGCAGGTTTAGCGTGTGATATACTGGGTCAAACTGGACCCGGGTCCTGAAATATCCGAACTAATTTAACATCGATGCTCCGTATTACATGGCGCGCGAGTCGGGATCCGGGTTTTCCCAGAGCCGAATGTTAACTGTGATCCGATTTCCAGTGCGCAAAGGTTAATGGGTTTTTTAGCCCACTTTTTTCGTAGAAAACGATGGGCTGCATCGATCGAAGCATTAGGAGATGGGGACTTCGAAGGTACACAACGAGAAATAGGAGAAATTCCGACGAGGATTCTCGGAATTTCTCGCTAATCCGGGGAGTCAGGAACGGTAAGTCAGGGTGTCGGTTGACCGACGCGACGCGACGTTTCGGATGAGTCGCGGGGAAACTGGATCAGGTTGCTCGGGGGCTAGGCGTTCTAGTTTTCGAGTGCGAGAACGTCGACGCAGGTACCGAGACAGAGGCTGCGGGGGCGGCGGCGGTTGTTTCCCGTTAAAAATGCGACCGCTCTCTTTCACTCTCTCTCTCTCTCTCTCTCTCTCTCTTCTCTCCTCTTCACTCGGCTCGGCTCGGCTCGGCTCGGCCCCCGCATTGTCTGCTCCACGGAGAACTTGAATCGCGCGACATTCCAGCGAAACATCGAAAACGTTTAAGCGTTTAACCGGGGCGACGCGATTCAAGATTCTGGGCGGCGACCAGGTTTCCCTTTTAAGGCAATTCCCGATTCACCGGCCCCCGCTTAATTAGGATGCTCGACGGCCCGGGCACAGTTTAGGCTACCCTTCAGCATCCCTTCGGCCGCCATTGATCGCAGCGCGACGGCAAGCTCCTTTCGTACTTCGAACGACTTATCGCAAAATGAAATTTCGAGAAAACAGAGAGAGAGAAAATCGCGGGTGCCTTCTCCTGCACTTCTCACGCCATGTTCGCTGCTGCGAAATGCGCGCAACCTCGTGGTCCTTGTTTCGAGGATGCCTGCAACCGACGTGGAAGACTGTAGCAATTTTTCGGTAAACCCAATGTCAAAAATTTTGCAGAGTTCTCATTAAAAATTTTGCCCACAATTTCGCTAAAGATCGAATATTGCGGTGAACACGTATTTTTACAATAAACTAGCTATTCATTTTTAACGATGGACAGCTAATTACATCGCAAGTTTGTAGCACGTCTTCTCTCTCTCTCTCAGAGCTTTAATCGATCTGTCAATTTTCATCATGTCAAAAACCAACTGATTGGCTGAAAACCGCAATATCGATCTTGTCACATATTTTCAGAATATCACAGGGGGGCGGGCAACTTCATTAACGTCGCGACTTCGCATCGTCGTAACAATAATTTTATTCGATCGCGTAACACACAGAGGGTGGCTGCGTATATCTTTCGAATAACTGATTTTTCACCGGACACATTCTGCAACGGGTTCGAACGGGACACCCTGTGCGTAGAGGTGCGAAGCGCGGGACACGTTTCCGCTTTTTTCCGTGGCGTGCATCAATCACTCACGGGCCGCGTAATTTTATTGATTTATCCCGCGAGTATCCGACGCTCCACGGACAGCGGAAACTCTCGCCACCCCTGGTACCGATACAGCGAGCATCTCGCGAACCGTGAACCGTGAACAGGGAAGAAGATTCCGCTGGGAACGATCCTTCGTGGCGGGAGGGGAGAGGGGACGTCCCTGCACGGAATTCGCAGGACGAGCGCGTTCCTGCTGTCTACGTGCCGACGATTCGGGTTTCCGGAACAGTTTTCCCCGAATATTGTCTGGCGAAGATTTAATAACACGTTCCGAACCTTCCCCGGCGCTGCGTTCACGCTCGCAGTTCATACGAGATTCTCGTGCGCGCGACCGCCGTTCTCATGGTATTCCCGACACACGTTCAGTCCGCTCTATACACATATTCGCGGATATTATGCATTTATCGCGAAGCGTGTGTGCGATTAGCGTGAAGGATCGAAAGAATTAAATTCGTCCTCGTCGCTGTCGGCGCGCGTCGAATGAACTAAAACAATAATTGTTTGGGAATTTCGGGGGTCCCGGCGATTGGTTCGTTTCCCCCGTAACGATCGTGTAACGGCGGCCGTATCGGGCTAGCGTCGATGCTTCGAAAAGCTGGACAAAGCGATAGAGACAGCGAGAGAGAGAGAGAGTGCGCTAAAACTGAAAATTAGACCCTCTAATTAGGGAATCCGAAATGCGCAACGATACACTCGACCATACAACGATTCGTTATGGCGGCTAAAGAGTGGCATTGTTCGACGGGATCGATCGATGCGCCTGTTTCCGCAGGCGATCGTCCCGCACGCGTCTCTGTATGCAACGACATACCCGCGCCGTAGGTATCGGATAGCGCACGATTCTTTTTTTTTCAGCGAAAATTATATAGCGCCCGGAACATTCGCGCGACAACGGGGGGTGAGTGGGTGGGTGGTGGCGGGGTGAAAAAAAAGAGGAAAAAATTAAATTCCGTCGCCGGCTGGTCCGTTTCAGCGGATTTTAATCCGTCGCGTAATCGTCGATCGAGTAATCGCCCCGGAATCCCCGGAAACGCGCTCCGCTCCAGGGACCGAACGAAAATGCAAGGTAAACTTTTCCAGGTTTTTCCGCGCTAACGACATTTTCGTATAACGGATCGTTCGTTAGAGACTCCCGCCCCCCTCTCTCCCTCTCAACGTGGGAGAGGAGCAGAGTCGCTCATAATTCGTAAAGTTACGCGCGCTCGGACTCTTCTCACACGAACCCCCAACAAATAGCGAAGCACGCAGCGAAACCGGGCTAATTGAATTTTATTATTTTCGGGGACGAAAGCGTGCGCTCGGCCCGGTGGCAAGAGTTCGCGGTAACTGGGCGAAACGTCGCGTCGCGTCCGTATCCGCCATTTTATCCCGGCGGAAACGCTTACACCGCGGATCCTCGGGCTAGAATCAATTTTGCAAAAAAAAAAGAAAAAAAGAATCGAGCAGTCGATTCTCGCTCAAAGAGACCGAGCAAAAAGACGGTCGTTCCCGTCGACCCGACGGCAAGATCAAACGAATCGATAGCGACGGAAAAGCTGATTGGTTCTCGTCGACGTAGCGCTTTAATAAACGCGTATTGCTTTCCGGTAAGGCCGGAGACTACGCGATACGCGATACCAATTGACTACACAGACAGACGCGTTCGTGGATCCGGTCTGATACACAGCAATTTTCTGTCAACATTGGGTGTGTGTGTGCGTGCGATCCTATTGTTACGTACAGATTCGCGCTTCGTCAGAATTGTTTTAGTCCGCGTTCCTCGTGTAACAGTAACAATGATCGTATCCAGACAATACAATTAAACACACGACGGAAATGAACCAGATACCGTGTTCGAGCATAAAACAAAAGCGATCGCTGCTGAACCCGATATTTGAAATTGTGAAATTCATTCGAAAGGTTAAAAATACATTCATGGCCGGTGATAGGGAAACCAGGGGACGTCGATGAAATGCGAGATTCGTTAGTAGTTGCGCGCAAACGTCCCGTATTCTTTACTCCCCCGGACGTTTATTCCGCGTATTTATATCTTGTTGCGCGCTGGGATGCTCGAGTTCTTCTATTTTTCCTTTCTTTTTTCGGCTCGCAGTGGCTTAAGTGTTTTCGCTACTTGTGCCGTTTCCGAAGTGGCGGCGTCCCGGCATTCCTTCGCGGCTCTGCGCAGCTTCTTCCGCGAAATCCAAGCCGCGAGATGTCTCGTCCGCTCGTTCGGAACTCCACTTCGCGTCCGAGTGCTCGATCCACGGATCCTACTTTACGCTAATGGGCCAAAGTATATTGTCGCTTTTCCCTTCAACGGCAAACCGAGACGTATCCCGTGATTCTGGACGTTTTCTGGACTCTGCGGTTTTCTAGCCGCAAGAAAATACGAGTACGAGGCGGCTCCGTGCGCGATTGGACGCCCGATAACTAGCCGTTAGGCGCGTGGATCATACTCTCGTGTTAGGCTAAGATCACAGTGGACCCGACTTCGTCCGACGGTCGACTTCGGCGCACACGCACGAGCGTTTCCTGGCATGTGTTGGTGCTAGTGGCCCCATATGGGAAACCAGAAGGGTCTCACAGACGGGTCTACCCACACATTTCAAATGTAGGACGTCGGACGAAGTCGGGTCTACTGTGATCGCGGCCTAACGCTGCTCCGCCCGTATCTCGCGGAGGGGAGGGGAGATCGCGCGCACGATTGGACGCCCCGTAACCAGTTGATTCCTATGCCCCGGAGGCCCGAACTTACGAAACTTGCCGCGCGATGCGACGCGACGTTTGTATTAACTTCGACGAAATCCGAATGAATGAGAAAATTACAGTGAACTCCCCGAGTGCTTGGGGAAACACGAGGCTGGTACAATGATTCGCAGGCTACCCCGATCGAGCGATTGCGAATAAAAGCGTGTAACGGCGCTCGTGCTCGCGATAACGACCTTCGAAGTTTCACACCGAATTAGAGAGACGAGGGTTTCTCGACGGTTAGTTCTTGTCCCTCGTCGGATGTGTGTTTGTTGCCGGCACTTCGACGGGGGAGATGAAACGTTCTCCCCCTCCGCGCGCGCTTGCCCGCCCGCCTGCCATCCTTTCCTTTGCAGTTCAACAATAAGGGGAAGTAAACTCGTCAGAAGTTTCACCCTAGTTTGTCCGCCCCGAGATTTGTTGCAATCTTTCCTGTCTCCCCGGCTCTTTCGTCGCCCACTCTCGCAATTTCCTCGCCACCTCTCGGCCCTTCTCTGCTCCTACGCTCGTTCGGCCGTCTCGTTTCGTCTCGCGGGTCCGAAACGGATCGACGGCTTTCGCCTCGGAGGGATGACGGACTCTTTTACCCTCTCTCTCTCTCTCTCTCTATTTCTCTTTCTCTCTAGCCTTCGTTCGCTCTCGACGCTCGCTTGCGCCGAGTTCGCAGACGGAAACCGATCCACAACGGCCGACCGTGTTCCAAAGACGAAAACACGGTCACATTTCCGTCGCGACCGCGACAACGCTCTTGTAACCTCGCCCCTAACGCGCGCGTTCATCGATCCTCCCCTTTGATGCCCGACACACGGACCCCATATTTTCACCCGGTGCGCTAAAATATTCTTTCCAACGCTACGTACAAGCAGCGAACAGCCTGTTCGATCTGGGATCGTGAATCGAACTGCGCGAATAAAATATTGCTTGCAACAAGCGCGAAACGTTACGTCGCCGCGTTACTTCGAAGCTTGTAAAATTTCAATGTGAAACTCCAGGATACGTCGAGCACGATCAGAAGGAGAAAAATTGCAAAAGTATGTGTGCTAATGGCGGCGGATCGCCAGTGGCCCCCATCCTCCCGAGATCCTCTCGGAGAGATGGCGCTTTGTCTTGATTTACGCGGATCGCGGATAGGCAAAATACCGTGGGGATAAACGTCCGTTTAAGTAATACGTGGCCGCTTTCCACCTTAAAGCTTCAACGACGCGGCGGCGCAACCTCAAAATTATGAAACACGAGGGGGGAATAAAACCCGCGGCCAACATAACGGTGAGTTATAGCACAGGCGGGCGAAGATCCCCGGAAGTTCTGCTACTCGTTCTGTACTCGCCGAACCGAAGGAGAGCGAGAGCCTTGCGTAGCCGAGCGTGTATAATCCGGACAAACGGTCGGCAGATCGAAGTGCACCGCCGCGCCGCGTCGCGTCGTTGGGGAAATGTGTCCGAAACCACGTAAAAGCCCGGAAACGCCTCGGACCAGTGTCCACTAGGTGCGGAATCGACTTCCGTATTGGCAGAAAGCTGCCCCGGACGAAATGTACGGGGTGTCCGAAATACACGAAACGAAGCATACGGGTTCCCGGTGTGAGTACGAATCGAAAAGTCCCGTACCATTTTTCGACTGTACGCCTCGTTTCCCAGATATTAATATTTTCGTGGCCGGGGCCTTCAATGGCGGCCCGCGTCGCGTTGCGACGCCCCAGATGTCGCTACCGCGCCTGCGCGCGACTTGGTCGACCGAGCGCGCGCGAATTCGAACGATTGATATTCCACTGCTAATAACTCGAGAACAGAACCTCGAATTACGAAACGATAAAGGACTTCTTGATTCGCGTTCGCTCGAGCAACGCGTACGCTTCGGATTGTTATATCTCCGGGCACCCAGTATTTCCCGAGAAGTAACACAGGCTCGGCAGAAATGTTCGCCCCGAGTAGAACCGGCCGGGAACTTAATTAGCGGACCTTCTCCCAAGAATTCTAATTAATGCGTCCGGTCGTAGCGCGTATTTTCTTCGCACACCGGCTAATTAGTCGTTGGTTGCTCTAAGACTTCGACCAGCTCTCGACGTTGAAAGCGTCGAAGGAGCCGAGCTCGTTCTATGGCGCCCGTCTTTGCCAACACCGGCGCACCTCTCTTTCACAACCCCATCACACCCCCCACCCCCTCTTTCTCGCACTTCAATCCGCGTTCAACGATAACGACAATACGCTGGTAATAATTAGACTGAGAATATTTATGGAAATTCACGGCTCTCGAAGCTATTTTCCAGGGCAGGAGTTGCTCCGGATTTTGTGTACGCCGCGCCGGACAAAGTTCGAGAACGCTCTAGGAATGCTGATTAAAAGTTATTACTCCAGTTTCGAACTTTCTCTATTCCATCGCCATAGAAATGCTAACTTTCGCTTTTTCTTCATTTTTTATATTCCGAATGCGTGTAGCTAACACAAGTGGGGGGCAGGCCGCGCACGCGAAACCACTCGGATTCTTTTTCAATAAATAAAATTCTCAATATTTCTCCCCCGCTCCTGCGTGGGGCTTCTCCCTGCTTGAGCTGGAAATTACAATTTTTTCCCTTTTTAATGAAATGAAAAAATCGTGCCCCGCAAGTGGTTAACACCGCAATGAAAATCCAAGCCGCGTTCTCGCTAGCTTTTCACGGTTCTCGTTGACGCACGCTTTCGGCATGCTCGCGGTCGATAACCAACACCGAGTATAATTTGAAAAATTCAAAAAACACGCACGCTATTCACTGCCGCTCGTGCCCGCAATTCGAAACAATGGGGACCGGCTATTCCATTGAATTTCCGTCATGTTTTCGTAAATTCACCTCACCTCCGCCGCGCCCTCCCGCCGCCACCAGCTCATCTTTCCACCCTTTTTTGCCGTCATTAAGCGTACGCGTTGTTAGCCAACTGGCCGGTCTCAGTCCGTCGACATCGACCCTCCCGGAGGATCTAAAATCCGCTCGAGTTAATCGCGCGACTGTCAACGCGGTATAGAATAAGGGAGGTAGGGTAATTAAGATTTATTTTTCACCTGAAGGGGCTGGCGCGTTTACCGGACGAGAACGCCCCAGGAAAGCCGGTGCTCTCTCGCCCGCGGAATTCGCGAACTCTGTTTCGGACGGTGCGACGTGAACGTCGACGCGGCAGCGGCGGCCGCGTCCGTTTCGAACGAATAATTACTTTGTCCGTGCACAATTTCAAAGCGTCCCGCGAGTTACTCGGCGTAATTACGCGTGCTAATAAGCTAGCCGTCCACCGGGCCAACTTCGCGCGGACCAGAGTTAACCGAAAATTCGGAGCAACCTTTTATCTTCGCCGGACGAACTCCATTTCGGTAGCCGCGTGACACAGACTGTTTTCGAACAACGTATCGCGGGAGCCTCGAAACGCGTTTTCGAAAATTATTACCTCGCTTCTACGAAACTTCTAACATCGCGAACTGTGTCAAAGGGACCAGCGACCTTTCCGCGGTGCTTTCGCAATCTTACCAGTTTCAATTACAGCACGTATTCCGCGGGCACGCTTTCTCGGATACGGTGGCTGCGAGAGCACGCAGGGGAAAAATCGGTTTTGCAACTCGTCGAGACCGGAAGGCCCCTGAAACCACGCGCCTCGGGTTATTCGAGGAGGACTAGTTAACGATTCGCCGGATTAAAGCGCGCGTCGTCGAGAAGCAGGCCCGAGTGCGCTCCGCGAGGCAATAATCCGTAGACCGTAGCCGCCTGTTGACAGTGGGAGAACTTATGAGAACGGGGCGCAGCCGGGAATTTCATTTATCCGAGTCGTGGGGGGGGTAGGGAGGGGGTGGCGGCGGGGGCAGGAGAATTTTCCTCCGAGGAAACGGCACTCTAATCGAGTCGAAGCGACGACATTTCCCGCGGACATTTTCCCAAGGCGGATTTTCCTCGGGCTCGATACGTCGGCAACGTTTAAGGACGCCTGACGTACGAGCGGTTCGCGCGCCGCGGGACGTCGCGGCGACGGCCCTTGTGTCCCTCTCGGTCGACGACTAGTATCGACACGCGGTCGAGTGCACGAGTAGCATCGAGGAGAAAATGCTCCGAGGAAACGCTCGAGAGCACCAACACCAACTTCCCCATTAACCCTCTTTGTCAGGAGCGCGGCGCGCGCGCGACCTCTTTCCACGGTCTGCTCCCATCGAGAACAACGGATGGAATTCACAGGGACTCGCAGGAATCCGAACGCAGCTCGAAAATGTTTGATCACTTACGGTGATCGCTGTCTCGGACAGAGGTTGTCAAACCCTGACGCGAGAGATCGTAACTACTGTGCCGAGATCGTAAGTTGGCCGGGGCCAATCGGATTTCCGGTCTCCTCCCCGCGCCCCTCAGGGGTATAGACGTACTGTTTTTATTTGCCGAGTCGTTGAACGTCTGCAAAGGAGAAACATGGAAACAATGACGCTTCAATCTGGGGAATTCTAGTGGGAATTGAGCAGAGCAAGCGGTTTATAGCCTGTCCAACGAGCCAGTCGAGTGCCGGCGTGCGTCCTTTGCTGGCTATCCGAGAAAGGGCAACTTCAACTCTGTGTCTGACAATGAGTGGCTGTGTTCGCGTTTACCGCCCCGTCTCGTTGGACACAAGCACGAGAAAGACGAGACGCGTCGGTAGAGAGTGTGGGGAGAAGTATCTCCGAATCAGGGACCTAAAGGACGGTGCCTAGTCCTGCGGGGTTGAAGGGAAAGACGGAAGGGGAGTCGACCTTTGAGACGTCTTTCAGCGGTTAAAGTTCAGCCATCTTGGTAGGCAAACCTACCAGCTGCAACTAGCAATATTTACCGCGGCATGACGGATGGCAGCACTAGATTTGCCTACTAAGATGGCTGAACCTTAACCGAACTTTAACGAAGGTTAAAGGTCGACTGCCCTTCCGTCTCTCGCTTCAACCACCCGCATCTATAATTCCACTTTACGCACCGTCCTCTAGGTCCTTGCTCCGACTAGTACCCGACGACCTCGATGGAATTGCTCCCAAAACTCTCCCGGACCTCTCGGTGACGAGAATCACGGGCACGCGCGAAACGAGGGGAACACTTCGTGGCAGATTGGGCACCACTGGCGCGGTAGGAAAACGGAAAATCAAAGACGCCACGGTCCATTGTTTCACGATTGTTAGTCTACCATTTTCCTTTTACTAGTAGTATCCTTTCCGCTGGAAAAGCAAAGCTCATTGTTCGCCGAACAAACGATCAAACACAGTGGCTCGCACATTCGTTCGCGGAAGGTTCTACCGCGTTTCTTTGTCCGCGAGCGGCGCATAAAACCTGGAAATTCTATTTTCGAAATTGGAATGTATCCGTTCGTGCGTGGCGCGGGGAAGGAGCGAAGAGGCGAGCGGCGAAAGTGCCGGCGTCAAAGGGCGGTAAACACAGCCGCGGTAACAATTTTAACGTTTCCGTCGTGGGCTTTGAGCGGGCGCGGACGAGCGTGAGAGCCACTGTGCCTTCGAGCAGTGGCGTAGGACCGGCCGCGCTCCAATTTCACCCGGGGAAAAACCACCGGCGGTGACCGAAGCGAGCGCGCGAAAGTTGGTTCGCGCTGGAGATAATCGTTGGCTAACATCGTTGTTTCCGAATGTTTGGACGCGACGGGAGCCGTTGACGGCTCGTCGATCGACGCTCCGCTCTCGACGGGTTCGACTCATTAACGCCGGTGGAAATAATTTCCATCTGGCTGTGTGTGTGTGCGGGAAAATCGATACCGTCGTGGAGGGGGAGAAGGGAGCGAGCGCGTGCCGCGTTACACCGGGAACGAACGAGCGGAAATAAAGATAAATAATTCGTTCGGCCGCAGCGCCGCCGCCCCGTCGATAAATGAAAACATAGCACGTACGCGCCGGAGCCGCGGAAATATAATGCTCGGTGTGGACAGTTTTGAAAAACTCTACCGCGAGATTGTCCGCGACAATAAATATTACAGCCGCTCCTTCGAATCAACAAGTTCCGCTGCACGGAAATGATATTAAGGGAACGTTCTCGGGGCCGGTGAAAAAAGGTGCGTCTGGTTCGGAAGCGGCGAGAGACAGCGTTTGCTTTTACAAGCCGTGCTGATCTAAAGAATTTTAAAGAAACCTCCTCGGGATAATGGGGAAGTGTCTAGCACAGAAGCAGAGAGACAGCTTTTTACAAAATCTACTGCTGTGAAAAAATTTTCGAGAGACCTTCTCGGGATGGTGAAAAGTCAGTATCTAGAGTAGAAGCAAGAAGAGAACCTTCGCTGGCTGTAAACGTGCAGAGCTATTAATTAGTTGGTGATTACCACTGAGAATTCTCCATCGACTTCGGAGCATTCAGAAGGGACTGGTAATTTCGTTTTTGCGACGGAAGGGTGGACCGGCTCCTCGGACCGTCTATCTCGGATCTAGATCCTAGATCAAGCATTTCGACTACTGAGCTGACGCCGTCGTGGGAGGAGCGTTATTCAGATAGCGCCCAAACAACTTCGTTGTCCCGAATCGCAGCGTTCTCTCGGTCCAGTCACTCGGTCCTAGTTAATTCGTTTCGCTTGTCTCTCGTTCGTCGCAGTCGTGACTCGTGTTCCCGAGTCCGCCTAACCAGCGGAATGGCCCCGGTTTTCCTTGAAACGATCTTGATCCTCCGGCGACCCGAATCTCGCGACAATTCCTTTGTCTCTTCCGTGCCGTTCTTGCTAACAAATCACAACGGCTCGTCGCGCCGCGCCGGCAGCGGGGGAGGACGCTACGTCAGCAAACGGGGAATCCGATTTTCACACCGGAGACCCCTCGTTGGAATCTTCGACACGTTGGGACTCCGGATTTCAGGAATCTTTTCGTCGGCCTGTTTACCGAAGGATTTGGATAAAGTGTACCGTGTCCTTTGAAAATATTTAAGCTCGTGGGACAACGTTTATACACATTGAAAATTTATTCAGATTTAACCCTCGAACGGCGAATACTTGTATCTACATAATTCAGGATGTTCAGGACCGTTCACTGTTTTATTCGTCAATTTTTTCAAAGGAGCTGTTCATATTTAAGTAATCCGTCAGAAACGACTTCGATACTCTGAATATAGACCTAGAATAGACCCATATAAACTAGAATAGACCCAGTCGAAGGGTTGATCGCCTTTGCGAGTGCAGATTTAGAAAATTCTTTCCAAAATTAATTACTGCTAAGAATTAAACAGCGGATCTTCAAGATAAAATTTTTTACGTGATTTCCAACAAGCTGGAGTGAAATAGAAATTTCTTTCCTTTCTTAATATGTTTTTCCTGTTTGGAATTACACCTACTAATTTTTGTCATAAATTAATCAAATCTGCTGTCCACTAATAATTATCAAGACGTCTAGGATGTTCAGCAGAACAGACCATTCAAACAATAAACTTTCCACGATTTTCAAGACCATTCACTCGTAAGATAACAGCAAAGACGAGCGCCAACGAGAAAAAAAGAATCTCTATCTATTGCAGCAAGAGAGCAGCGTCCGCCTTATTGACAAGCCTTTCTACCAGGATCCGAAGAAAGAACTGTTCCCTCTTTTCTGATCTTTTTTTCCAATTAGTTGCGCACAGGCAGCGACAGCCAAACTTCCCCTGTTAGCTCGCGGCAGGGTTCGATCTTGCGGCCGCTGTCAGTCTCCGCGAAGTTTTGCGGATAGATTGTGTCCGCGAGACTGGCGGCAGCCGCCGCGGTTGGTCCAGGTGTCATCCAGCGTTATCGACTGTCTTTCGTTCGGCCGGGGAACGAAGAACGAAACAACAGCGATTGGATGAAAGAGAGAGAGTTAGTCGGTCGGTTAGGGATCGACGTGGAGATCCCGGTCGGTAGGGATCGACGTGGGTGAAATCGGCGAGGCTCGCTCGGAGCGAGAAACGGTCGGCCGTGTCCAGGAAAACCGCCGATTAACGGCCAACGCTCGGATGGGCGGATAGAGCGGTGGCTGACGGACCGTGTCAGTCTGTCAAGTTCAGGAGTGCCGTCGGTTAACGTCCAACAGTCGGAGACGTTGATCGGGTTAACCAACTGTAACTTCAGAGGCGGCGGAACACCGTGGAGCACGCTGGGAAACACTGCGGAACGCGGCGGACCGGACGAATCGCGCGATCTATCCGTTGACGAACGACCCGCCGCACTGCTCTCTTATCCGACCGACCGATTCGATTGGTTGCGCGGGAATCGGCAAAACGAAACACGGTCCCGAAAACATTACCTTTCGATTGGGCCGCAGCGGCCGGCGAAGTCGTCGCGACGTCCGACGCGTAGTCGAATCCTATCGGTTAAATCATTAATTTATCTGTAATGTTCAATATTTAGATCGAGAGTGGACAATCTGCCTGGCTGCCCGGACCAGTAATCCAATCTGCGGAGAATTTACGAGCCGGGAGCCGATAGACTGGAAAATTGGATTATGCATAACATGAATTTTACCGGCGCTCCTTCCCATCGACTATACCCCCTTCCCCTCTCTCCACCTCGCCCCTGGCTGGTGTATTAACGCGAACGGCGATACAGCTCCCAGGCCTTGTTCTTCGATCGGCAATAAATCGTTTCCGCGAGTTTTCGCTTCCAACCCTGGACGGATCGCACGGGTTCAAGGCTCGAGCGACGGTGCCTGGTCTCACGGAGACACCGCGGAAATCCTCGAACCGCCGATAACTCTTCTCATTTTCTTTCGGTCGATCGATAATTCTTACGGCTAACGGCACTCGCGGCGAAGTTTCCGATCGTTTCACCGCCCGAAGTTCTCGGCTCATCCAAATTTCTTTCGGCTCGGTAAACTTCGCGTTATAAAATAAACGAAGCCCTCGAAATGTCTCGACAGTTTTCCCGGCTCTTCGGTCTCACTTAGTCGGTATTGACGCGAGCTCATCGGGCCCGACCTCCACAGAAAACCAGTAAAAAGTGGCGGACGTCTGAACACTTTGCCCGAAGACTGAGAAAAGCAGCACGGCGAACATAAATGCAGACCGGCGATGGCCGTCGAGGATCCACCGGGATGCTACCGGTGACCGACGCGTTCGATTGCCTTCGGGATAGCCGGCATAAAAATCGAAGGGAACCGCAGGAATTGAGGTGGCGAGAATGGTTCGAACTTCGGTTTCCTTGAGGGTTGGGAAGAGTGCGAGGATTCCACGACTCCCGAGATAAAGATAGAGAGAGAGAGAGAGAGAGACAGAGACAGAGTGAGAGCAATCAGAGGTTAGGTACCGGCGAGTCGCCGAAAGAATGAAAACCGGGTTACCATTTCTTTTCGGGAGGACAATGGAATCGCCGTGAAAAACAGCGAAGAAGCCGATCGATGCGGGGAATCGTTTGGTTCTGCTGCCGCCACGCCGCCGCCGTCGCCGCGCCGGTCGAAGTAATAAGGTTGTCTCATACAGTATTCATCGGCGACCATGTCGCGGCAAGGTTGGGCCTTGGCATAGTGACATAATTCTCGGGCTGCCGGTTGTATCGCGCTACTAGCTAGTAACACGCTAGCCAACGATGACCGTGAGTCGCGGGCTGGAATAACCGGCTGGCAGTTGCGCCGTCGACGGTGACGTCGGCTCGGTTGATAGAGAGCACGGGGGCTAGGTCTGCCGTGGCGTGGCGTGGTGTGGCGTGGCGTGGCGTGGCGTGGCGTAGCTTGGCGTGGCGTGTTCCCTTCGGTTCATCGCTTGATCGATGGACTTTACTTTCGAGCCGGGAGGAGAAGGTCGTTCGCTTTCACCTTACCCGGGGAGGGCAAACTACCGCGGAACACGAAGAAACATCGAAAGTGCCGGACCGCTACGCCGCGCCGCGCCACGCCGTGCGTTTAGGCTCGCGTGCCGATAACACCCTCGTCGACGTCGACGCCGACGTTGACGGCGACGACGACGACGACTACCGCCGCGACGTATGCTAATGAAAAATTACGAGCCATTTGCCCGAGGGGGATTGGAGGCCACGCCGAAACAACCCCAGGCGAAAGACGACCGACGTGTTTGCTGCGCGACTCACAAATCCTGTCAAGAAAAAGCTGACTCCTTCGTGCTCGACTTCTGTTGACAGACCCACCGTTCAGCTTTACCGCGAACACTTCATCAATCCTTGATACCCCAGGTATTCTTTCACGGCATCGGGAACCCGGGTGTTCACGCAATATTCGTGGATTTGTTTACCCTGAAATTTTCTTCTTGCCGAATTAGCTTCGTGCCAAGACAAATCAAATATTGCCCTTATTCCCAGACCGCTGATCTTCGCGGAGCCAAATGAACATTTATTTTTTCTCTTAATTATCCGATCAAATCGTACACTTTTGCAACACGTGCTCGCCACGAGCGCTGTCTTAATATTCGTGTAATCTGAACAAAAGCGTTTTCATTGTTAACGATGTAATCGGCGGAGTCAACAAATTAGACGGCCAAGTTAAACAGTGCGCCACCGTTCGACAGCTGGAGACCGAGTAGAATGCACCGGTTTGAAACTTGTTACCTTTAAACAGACATCGGGAAATTGAGGGCTCAGCTGCGGCCCGCTCTCGGTCCTTTAAGGGTTCAAGCTGCGACGCGGAGGAGACGACGCGGAAGCCTGAGCCGCCTGGTGGTCCGTCCATTGTTCCCTCGTTCCAGCTCTTTCTCGGCTCCGGTATTAGGTTCCGGATCCCGCTCGAAGTCTATGCATAAAATTATTTTTAACCCAGATGCGAATTATCAGGCTCCGGTGCGGCGAGGTGTTCGTCACAGTCTCGGTCGATCTTGGTAATCGAGAGCTCGTTTCTGCCTCGGTCTAGGCCGGGCCCGCCCCTTAAAAATATGGCTCCGTAGATCATGCTAACTATCCGGCCAGAGCGATCCCCTTTTTATCTGTCTCGCTGGCGAACCATTAGCATTTTAACCGAGGACTCGTCTAAAATGAAATTCTTCTAATCTCCTCCCAATTTTCCGTTTTGATCTGTCCACTTTCGTCGAGCGTCGGCATTTCGTACGCGACAACCGAATAAAAGAAATAAATACGTACACACCTGGATCAATGGCAACTCCGGACTTGAACTATCGAGCCCTCCAGAACCAATCCAATCGTTCCCGTCTCCTAGAATCGTACCAAGTTTTCCGTTGACTTTGTACCTCGATACAGAAGTAGACCGACTGCTCGAACATTTCCGCTCGGTGGGTTCCTCGCGCACCTGGGATCCAATGATTCGACGCCTATGGGCGCCGTGGCTCGCGGCGACCCGTCGCGCACGAGAGTTCGCGGAGGTCCGTGGGAACAGTTCGGAATCGAATCCGGTCGTCCGTCGTGCAACGTTTGCCGAGCGGAATCGACCGAGCCACCAACCGGTGGCACGCGGGGGCGGATTTGATCGCGGCGGCGGCAACTTTCTTCTTTCCGGAGCCCGAAGGAAAGTTGCGGGAGAGTTTCCCGCGAGTTCTCGTCCACCGAAGGGACGTTTATTTTTCAACTTTCGGTGTGTTTTTAAACCGGCCGAGAGAGAGTGAGAGAGAGAGAGAGAGAAAGCGAGAGAGAACCAGTCATCCAGCCAGCCAGTCGGGCCGCCTCGAATGTCGCCGTCTCGCGTGACACTTCTAGTTCAAACACTTGCTCTTCTAAGAATTCTTCAGGGGAACGGCGGACGTGAAGGAGTCTCGCGAGCCAAAAAATGGAAAGAGTAGTACAAGAGAAGAACAAGAACGCGCGGGCGCGACAGAAAGAGAGCGAGAGAGAGAGTGAGAGAGAGAAAAAAAGGGAAGGAAGGTAAAAGGCTTGAAAGATACTCGAGCGTGGAGCGGGAGGCGGAGGCGGCGCGAAAAAACGCGGGGCGAGAGAGAGAGAGAGAGAGAGAGGAGGGAAATTCGGCCGCGCGACGGTCAATTTCTCCGGGTGAGACAAGAGGCGAGGAGGAATCATCGTGTAGGCGGTACGGGGAGCCGGGGAGGGCAGAAGCTTTTAAAAGAAAGGAAAAAGAAAAGAAGTAATAAGGGAACGAGACCGCCGCCGCGGGACTGCTACCAGCTAGATGAGAAAGGGCCACGGAAAGAGTGGGATGAATTCTTAAAGAAGCTGTTAAGCGGAGTAAGGAGAGCTGACCCGAGTGTCCGAGAAAGATGGAGTGGCCGTGGGGCGCAGAAGTTGAAAGATAAGGGGAAATGTGGTTAATTGCCGGAACGGAGGAGGCCGGCTCCGATATCCCGGCAAAAAGATCGACAAGCTTCTCGGATTGTTTGCGTTTAGCGGCGTTGCGCGGCGCGGCGTGTTAGCCGATCCGCGCGTGTCCCCGGTTCGTTAATTGTGTCTTTGCGTAATTAGCAGTAGAACTGCAACTAATTACCTAAGCGGCGGCCCGCCTCCCCCCGCAACCGCAAGTACCAGCCCGGCTACGTGGACACAGTGGCACGCACACGTGTGCACTCGGCCGAATCGATCTGCGCACGAACGATAAGAAACATCCGGCTTCGGGTTTAGCTACCTTGAATCCATGGTCCAGGATGTACATACACCGGGTGGCCTGATTAAACACGGACGTCGAACTAAAAACTGCGAAATGTTTAGATTGTTAGACCGCGGATTTTAACCGCACACGTTTTTTGTTTCCGCGCTTCGGCGAAGGCTACCTCCAAAGGCGTTTTGGATTCAAACGTTTCGATCGAAACGGTCCCACCCGGTACGCGTGCGTCCTGGCCGAAAACTCGTTAAATCTGAATACGTAAGAAATAAAGTGACACGGTGAAACCCCCGCGAAATTACTCTCTATCGATCCTTTCGGAACGGAAGCATCCTTCTCGCGAGACTGGCTCTCCCACGCCGAGCCGGGCGCTGTTCGTTCGACCGCTTTTGGGAGTCGGCGAACCGTGCGCCACGAAAATAATTCATAATTTGCTGATGCGCCCCTTTGACGTGTCCCGCGGCAACGAAGATTAATTACTTGCCGCGGATGCCGAGTATCGGCAACAACCCACCGAAAGCACTCTGGAAACTCGAAGTCCGACGCCAGTCAACGGGATCCCACCAGGTGTGAGCTTCTCCGGTCTCGTATGTATCTCGATACGTCGAATTACTGCGAGCAAATTTATGGGACCCGCTTCCCATACGACACTGCCGCTCAAACGGGAAGCCAACTGCGGATTTTAGGCATTCGCGACGAAGATCGTTCGGTCAAATGCGTAAAGTCATTATGAACGTTGTTCAGGAGTTATTGAAGTTATTCGCAGAGGAAATTTTCCAATCATTTTACTATTGGGTTGGTAAGAAAGTAATAGATAGTTTTTTGTTTTAATAACATTTTCCTTTCCGACATTTGATAATAAGATTGCAGAGAGGTTAAGATATTCTATCGATTACCAATTAATTGATATCCTACTGATTAGTAATTACTTTCTTGCCAACCCAATATTTTAAACTGCGCCTCGAGTTTATCACGTCTACTGATTACGAAACGAGTCCGCTACGAAGAGGATCGACCGCGACGCAATCAGCGTCGAACCAGGCGAACCGAGCGATCCGCGCGATCGAGAATAGTTCACGTAGTTAATGTGCAATAAGCGAGTTCTCCGTTGCGGAGGAACGAGGTCTGCCGCGTTGCCACGACCGAAGGCAGCCGAAGACGACAGGGGATTCTCGAGTGCACCCGGCAGACAGGAGAGGCCGGAGAGCGGATAGGAGCAGTTTCGAGATCAGTTTTCCCGAAGCTGCGCGGTGCTTGACCGGCACACTCGAGAGTCGATGAACTTCGGGACGATCGTGAAGTTAAGTGTCCGGAACCTCTGAACACGTTAAGCACCCAATTACAATGGAGCCTACCGGTAATGTTCCCGAACAACGGCCCGTATCCAAAGAGACACTTGTGTCGCGGACGATAAGACGCTCGCGAATCCGACGCGCGTGTCCGGACCTGTTACAGACTGGCACGGACCGGAAGGCTGGCTGGTTACAGAGGCCGGCCAACGAGATCGAATTTGTCAGAGGATGAACGATCGTGCAAACGTTTAGCATGTTTGGCAGCTCTTGGACCACTCGAGCCTGCCCTCTCCTATCTCCATCGCAAGCTCGGCCTGCAAACCCACTCATAGATCCAGCGCCAGACTCTTGAGGATGCTTGGTTCAAACACTGGCTCCGCGTTTCGTGTACTGGGTGCTAGGCCATTTTTAAATTGACCGACTCTCTCCTCGGCACTCTCACCGGAAGACACCCTTTTAACTTGCTCATCTACGCGACCGGATCGTCTTGCAGCTAAGTTCCTGTCCTTTGGGCGGACGTAATATAGGCTGTCTCAAAATAACACGACCGCGAAGCTTTGTTTGCAATAAAAAATAATAAATTTTCACAATACTTTCTGATGCCACTTGTCAAAAATTAGCACCCTATGTTCGCCACACAAAAAAAGAAATGACGCGCAATTTAAGACGTCAGCTCATTTTGAGACACCCTGTATTTACTCGGGACGTTGGCCATTTTTAAATTCACCGACTGGCTGCTCTCCTCGGTACTCCGGCCGCTCTTTCATCCTTTTCATCTGGCGACTCCTGGATCATCCTGGAGTCAAATCCTTCTTACTCGGGCAAACGGAATATTTACTCTTGATGTTGGTAATTTTTATTATTAAATAGTATATTTCACGTCTATTTTTGTTTATTTAATGTCTGGTTGAAATTAGCCCCTTGACACATCGAGCGTCGCATCTCCCAAAAACGGGAGACAGAATTAATTCTTGGTTACCGGAAGAGAACTAGCAACACCTTGGGACGCAAGCACGAGCTCTCGAGAACGAGTCGGCCGAGGAATAGAATTCTTTGCATACAGGAAACGTCCGACGATGTCCTCGACACAAGCGTTTACCGACACGGAACCCGCTCGTAATCGGTAGTATAGCTCGATAAATGGTCGGACGGAGACGTTCGCCGCGCCGCGTCGCGTTCGTCGTATCGAACACCACTTACTAGTAATGAAAAAACCTCGTTACGAGCGTTTAACCGTGCGGCACGCGGTAAAAAGTCTTCCGGCACGGTTCTCCTAATAAGCTCGACGAGGCACGGTGTCGCTCGCCGCCCGTAAAAATAATGGGGAAAAACCGGCCGAAAACGTTAACGACGCTGTTTGCGCGTCCGTTTCGCTCGCGCACACCAACGAAAAACCGGTTCTCCCGTCCGTAAATGCTCAAGATAGAGAACAAGCTCCGCCAAAGGCTATTCCGGAAACCGAGCAGACTCGCCCCGTTTTAATCGCATCGGGAACATTGAATCCGTCTTACGTGGTTTCGCCTCAACTGCTACCCGCCAGCGGTTTCGCTACGAAACCACGATTTCGTTGTCTTCCCACGCGCCGCGTCGCCGATTCTCTCTTTGAATTTTCGGCGAATTAGGCGCGGATCTCTGTACCGTTCTCCTCGAGTCTTCTGGTTTTTCGAGACTGCTCCCAGGAATTTTCTTCCAGGGAAACCATCGAGCCTTCAGCATTGGAATTTGGCACGCATATCCATTGCTGCTGTTGTGCGTGGCAGAATAGAATTCAGGGGAATAGTTATGTGCCGGACGACAGCGACGAAATGCGTCACGTGACCGGGCCGCGGCAGAAGCGTGGGGGACAGAGTTGTAGAAGGGGAAGCTAGAGTGGGGACACGAATCCTGCATCGCAGTGCACGTGCGATTGTTTTCCTGCGAAAATAATGAAAATTTTTGCAGAATTTGTTCGACAGAAAACCCGATGAATCGTAGCGAGAATTGATTTTCAAGTTCGGTGAGATAATCGTGTCGGCAAAGCGGTGAACAGGATGAAAAAGAACGATTACTCGCGAGGGTATTATTCTTCCCTTTTCCTTGGGTCAAAGAGGAAGGAACGGGGGGAGGGGCGAGCACCAAGGAGTACCGGAAACGTTTTGCAGACGCTATCCCTTTCACCGAGCACGGGAAAATGAATAGTCCGAGGCCCCCGATCGTTTTATCCCGTCTCGAAAATTATTCTACTTCGGATCCTTCGTGCTCTGTAATCTTTCGCCTCTAGTTCGCCGGAGTAGGAGAGAGAGGGAGCAGGAGGGGCTGAGAGGAAGAGGAAAAGTTGGTTCCGCTCGTTCAAAGAGATCCCCGCGACAAACTTAGGCGACCGACGACCGCCGCGCGAGTTGTTTGGCTTCGAATCACAATGTTAGCTCTGCCGCTGTTCCATCCGCGGAGGATTGCAGCCTTGGAAGCCGCTGCTTCATATTGGAATTAGTCAGCCAACTTCCGCCGAGAACGGGGGAAGAAGACGCGTTCTACCGAGAGCGGAACCCGTGCCGCGGAGCGATGTAAACGCCACGCAAATGGGCTCCCGTTTACCGGGGGGAATCTTCATTACTGTTACTTATGCTTGCACGAGACAATTTCGCGGGCCGGGGCTTCGCGGTTTTATCATCCTGGCTCGTATCGATGGCGGGAAAGGGCGCGGCGCGCAGCTCTCTCTCATTATTATTATTTTATTCCGGACCGCGCTGAGGAACCGGCCGTTTTAATTTGGCTCGCCAGCCAGCTACCGAATTTATGAGCGTTGCGCGCGTTTCCGCGGCAACAAAACGACGAGGACTGTTGTAACGAATCGTGGCCGTAGACCGCGGAATTTACGAGTTCACGATGGAAAAGATTTATTTTACAACGATTCCGACTCTTCGGAATCGAGGATTTTGCGCAAAGCTGCGCAAGTCTGCTCGTACCCCATCGACTCCAACGATATAGGGCCCGGCTAATTGGCGTTCAATCTCTGTTGCAGATCCAGTCCGAAGATCGCGGGTCGTTGAGCGAGGATCGACGGCGAATGTTGTCGCGCGATGAGAAGTGGAGTTGGAGGAAGTCGCGATCGGCAGCGCTGACCAGCCCCAGGATCGGAAGGGACGTTCTTCTCCGTTACGCTTCTCGCGGCTCCCCTAATCGGCGAGCAGGTCGAAGGCGTCTGGCGCGCGCTATCGTCCCGCGTTGCACCATCGAGAGCGTTCACCGTTCGCGCTTCGGCTGTCTCCGGGTGGTTCCGCGCGGTGAATCGTTTTTCGCTCGCAATCGATCGAATTCGCTATAAAGGAAGATGGGTTCTCGAAGCGGACCGGACGGCCGGAGAATGCTCTCGTCCTAGTCGGCGAGCGGATACAGTCAATTAAATCTAGGACACCGTAACAGAACGCTAAGCGATCCGCCGCGACGCGATGAGATAGTACGAAGAACCTCTGGCCGAGATCAGGGCGAGATTAGCACGAGCGATTGCTGTTCGACCGAGCCGATAGCGAAGGGCCTGGTCGAGAGAGGAGTTCTGCGGGAGGTCCTTGGAAGGGCACCGTCTAGAAGCGAAGATGACGAAGATGACGAGAACCAATCCTCGGAGGCTCGAGAGGAGACGCCGCTGGTCTTACCTGTTATTTACCTGGCGCTATCTGTGCCTGATCCTGCTCCTCGTGAACGCGATCGCTACCTGTGCCGCGCAGAAACCCATCAACCTGGGCGGAGTGAAGAGACGAGACGTCTACATCGCTGGGTTCTTCCCCTACGGCAGCCACGTGCCCGAGAGCCACATCGGACGCGGCGTCATGCCGTCGGTGAAGCTCGCCGTCGACCATATCAACGAGCACCCCTCCGTGCTCAGGAATTACAGGCTGCACATGTGGTGGAACGACACCGAGGTCAGTGGATTAACACCCTTAGCCCCTTCTTTTTAATTCGGGCTTAGTGCCGCGTCGGCAGCTTCCCCCTCGCAGGCGTAACCGTGAGTACACGTACTGCCTCGAAAGAAGTCTCGCGGGACAGCACACTGAGGCAAAGAGGGTCCTTTCACGTCGCACGCTTTAGCCAATGATTTGGCTAGAACCAACAATTCGAAAGACCCAGTCGGACGGCACACAATCGCACTCCTGCGAGGCACGGAGAGTACGTATTGCGGTGAGATCCATGTCATCTCACCACGGTACGTACGCTGCACGATCTTGTTCCGATATAAGGCGAACGGTCGGGACCGGCTGCGCCGTATTTCGGATCGAGGCTTCCAAGGCCTCGTTCAAACAGATTCTACGGATACCAGAGAAACCTAGCGAATTTCGAAAAAGCTTGGCGCAAAAATAATATTATCGTTCGATTTTGTGCGATTTTTATTATAATATATACTAGAATTAAAAAACGTATTGAATCGATTCCCACGAAAACACGTTCAGAATTTCAATAACCGTGAAATATAAAAGCTAAAATCGGTCATTTGACCGACGGTGCTGGGTTCGGTGTTAATGCATTGCGTATAAATGATTTCTGATCGATGATTCCAATACAGATCAACCCGTGTCTCTTGAAAATCCGTAATTTCGCGGAAAAGTCCACAAACGTTCTATCAGCCCGGTTTTTATTCAAGGTAACGCGCGCTTCCGATGAAACCGCGCATTTCATAATTAATTCGAAATTGCGTTTACAAACCGGCCGGGACACGTTCGAAACGTATCGAATTACGTTGAACGGGGAGTATCGAACGAGCACGTTCCGGTGTCGTTTAATGGCAATTAAAGCGGTCGAATAGGGAAAGGGAATCTCGCCGAACAACGTACGGGATACGTTTGTATCATGTATCTCGCTAGGAAGTGAATATTTTTTTAAATTTGTTTCCGGGTAGGTGGATGTGCTCTCGCCGGTAGTTCGCGCGGACGATGCGCGAATCCCCGGTGCACCAGGTCGGGCCGTAGTCGGGCCGGGCCGCGGCCCCCGGAGTGCATCCGATAACGAACACGCCGATTATACCGGGAACGTCCGGCGCAGCGCGTTACGAGTCTAATGAATATGCAGCGGAAAAATAGACGCAACGAGAGTAAGTTTGCTCCGGCGCGGTTAACTCGGACGTTATGAATCGAATGACCCTGGCGCAGAGCGTTTCGATGAGCCGAGCGTGCCGGAATTATTCGCGGTAATGCGGCGAACAGCACGCGAAACTCTAGGATACTCCTACCGAGCGGGCAAACGAGCAACAATACCGCTCCCCGATTAAACGGCCCCGATAAAAACGCGACCGTTACGCTGAAAAACGAGCGCCTTCGAACACGCCGTGCTCCCGAAACGTGCTCCTCAGTTTCCCTGGAAAATTATCCTTTGTTAATGCTGTCAAAGCAAACCGGCCGTAAAAAGAACACAACGGTGAAATTTCCACACGCATGGGAAATGAGCGAGCGCGCGTCGGACGCGTTCTCCTGTACCCCTCGAATTCGCAAGTGTTTATTCTTCCGGGTAGAACCGGCGGCTCGAACATTTTGCGGAAATTAAAAAGCGGGATCCCCGACCAGATTCGTTTGGAAGTCTGGCAAAATCGAGTAACGAATTCGTGCAGTTTCTATGAATTTTAACATAAACCCCCCGCGCGCGGTTTTCGCAAGTTTTCCAGCCCCGACTGAAACATAGTTGAGAGAGAGAGGGAGAGAGAACTTTGGACCAAGTCACCCCGTTGGTATTTTCGAGGCGGAATTGTTGCGGGTGAAAGACCGTGTTAAAATTTTGTGAAACGTCTACTTCCGTGGTGTAATTTGGGTCTATAGAAGTCAAACGGGGATGAAGAAGCTGCTCGTTGCTACGGTTTCAAAGACTCTCGGCGAATTTAAAGAAGGTTGCGTTCCGTGTAATTGGCGGGGCTGATGAATAATTTTCAGCTCCTACTATTCTCAGTTTAAGAGGGTCGTCGGAGTAATCTCTATGCGGGAGAGTTTTTTTTTTGGCAGACTGTCGTCGAATTCGGTTGATCCGTGCCAGTCCCTCGCCGAAATTTTCTCTGATAACTCGCCGCGATCCCGGCCAATCAATTCTTTAAATTTCAGCGGGCCGATCGATATATCGAGAACCGTCTCCCCGTAACCGGCTAAACGTCACATTTGGCTTTTTAGGGATATGGGTTAGTAGGTCTCGAAGAAAATGTGCCTCATAAAATAGTACTAAAACCGTGCGGGCAAGATGGAGCACGCCGAGCCGTGCCGTTTTCGGTGAACATTCTTTCGTCGCGGCGGAGCTTCGAGCGGAAGGACACCGGGCAAATATTCGCGCGCTACTCGCGGGAAAAATAGCCTGCTTTCAGCGCAACCCACTTTTTATTATTACTTGGCGGAATATCGGCGGAGGTGTTCATTGAATTAATCCGTCGTAAAACGAACACGACGAAAATTCGACAAACCGCCGAATAACGGAGTCGCTGATGTTTTAACTCTCTTCCTCCGCGAAGCTTGAAGCGCGCCGGCGACAGCGAATATTGTTCCGTTTTTACGGTTTTCCTGCCGCGGCGTCCTCTGGCGCCGGGAGATTTATAAACTTTTATTTCATAAAACAAAACGAGAACACACCGTGTCGAGCTTATTTCAAATAAATACAGCGACTCGCGTTTTATCCGCTAAAAGCTGTTGCATTTGTTTGAATTACGCACGAACTTCCCGCGTTTCTAACGCTACGAGAGAGGAAGAGACAGAGACGCGTTGGCAAAAAGACGAGCGCGAGACGAAACGGAGGCAGAGATAAATAGATTGTTTGTCACGGGACATTTTTTCTGGATGATTGTAATTTTGAGAGAGCGGACGTGGAGCGTGCGCGCTGGCGCGGCGAGTCGTCCGTAAAACTGCTGAAATATGTTCGGGATATAAAAATTATTCACGGTGCCGTGGGCGGCAGCGGAGCTGTGGATGTAAAGGGAGTCGTTCCGGCGGAGTTCTGGCTCGGCAAGAAGCAAGAATGATGCTAGCGTACGATCGCGCGACCGAACGATGTGATTCCGATAAACGTCGAACGGGTCTCGACTCGACGCGACGTTTCCCCGTGGAACACGGTCTGCGCGTTTGCTTCGAATCGCACCAGTTGCTCTCGCTTTTCACGCGTGTACGGCGATAATTTTCGCCGTCTCGGATAAAAACTGTCGGAGCTGTCCGGTAACGGTATTAATCGATCGAAAAGAGAGCACTTAACGCGCTCCCGTTCTCCTCGTTCGTGAAAGTTGACCGCCTCGTTTAGCCGTTTAGCCCGTCGCTTACCACCTTTTCCAACGAGCCCGCGATAATTTGTTGATCGCGCCGCCTTTCGAAACGAATTTACGTCCACCGGCGGCCGCATCTCGGATTTTCCAAAAACTTTCCTGCTGCAAATTCTCGGTCGCGCTGCACAGTGTGGAATTTCTGGCCGGATTTGATTCGACGCGGCAGCGAATCGCTCGGAATTAAACGGAACGAGGGAGATTGAAAGAATAAGTGTTCGCTCTCGCGCGATCATTGGAGCTTCAAGCTCGGGAGCGGAATAGAATTCGCGGGCGTACGTGCCGGCGTTTCTTGAGGAGGATCGTTTGGCGTGCCATTAATTAACTGAGAATTCCCCGTGAGAGAGGGAACCGCTTCTACGCGAAAACATCGTAAATCGGGCCGGACTGATAGGTACTCGGGGCACGCGGACCGAAGGAAAACGTTCCCTCCGAGGCGAACTTTCATTTCGAGGATAAATGGGAAGCGTCCGGCGCGATGCGTCGAGGAAATTCTATCCGTTTCATCTTGTTCGGTCCATTTTGCAAAATTTCTATGGTCCCAGGAATCCTTGCGCAGCGAGAGAGCTGCTGCAGAAAGTTATCCTAATATATTCGTGGTAGTCCGTGGCTACCTCGAGATGCAGTTTGCCGGGATGGTAATCGAGGTTAAGCGAGCTACGTTCGCGCTACGGAGCAGGATGGGTGACCGGAATTTTTCACAATTTCCGAATTCCAGTTGCATTTGTCTCATTTCCATGCAGAACAGATCGTTGATCCAGTTACGAGGGTTGAAAACATTGGTACCTTAGGTTTTTAACAAAGGGCCAAGGTCCACTGAGAAAAGTGTAAAAAAAAAAAATATCCCTCTGCGAAGGTCTTTCACGGAATGCGAGGGCCACATACATATAAAGGGTAATTCAAGGAAAGGGACACGAAGAATGCAAGGGTCGCGCTCATACCTTGGGTTCAAAGGGCACAAAAGCGGAGGGTGTTCGGGAAAATACCCTTTCCGGCCAAATATAAACCAAGAATGATAAGAATAGAAGGGAGAGAAGGGTCGTGTTGCGATTCTTATAAAAAGGGGTGGGATTGTTGTTAGCCTGTCCTTAGGAATGTTGAAAGGGCAAGCCTTTCCTAAGGTATTTAGAATGCAGTGAATTACCCACACACGCATACAAAACCCATCCGTGAGGGTAGAAAAAATTGCAATAAGCGTGTTCAATGAAGAAAAATACCACGAACGATAGGGTAAAAACAATGTGTACAAGCTCTTCTGATAAAGGGTGTCTGGAAAGTATATGGACCGGCATTTCTGGGAGTGTGTTTGAGAATAAAAAGTAGCACGCGACTTTTTTTTTAATAAGCCTCCCATAGCATCGCAAAAGAGTTCATGGTGCACAAAGGACCTCCGAGGAATGCGGAACGGTAGGGCTCTATTGTTTCAAGGGTTTCAAGAATGCAAAAGGGAGTGCACAGTGGCAGGAGTCGTGCGCGAATGCAACGGGTTCTTCATTCTCGTGTAAATGGAAGTGCAAACAAGAACAAAAAGGGTAACGCAACAATAATAAAGACCAGTAGAACTGTAGTGCTAACCCAGTAGAAATATTGAACGGTTCCGATTAAAGTTTCTCCGCATTGACTGGTGACCGCAAGATTGTTTCCCGTCCGAGGGTGTGTTATTTCCAGAGGATTATCGCAGCGCGCGAGCGCGCCCTGGCTCCACGTATTTTCGCTGGAACGCGAGAGCGCAGGGCACGAAACAGACGAGACGTCGGCTAACGGTAACGAAAGGTTGCCGCACGAGGAAATATCGGAGTTCTCCGGGTATCCGCATTCTTTCGCAGGCGCGTTAGATCCGTACGTGCATCGGGAGAAAGAGAGACAGCGAGAGAGGACGGGCGGGTGGTCGGGGATCGCGGGCAGGAGGCTCCTCGTTATAAATAACCTGTCTCGTATCTGAAATCAATGACTTCATTCTAAGTAGACGTTTTCAGGTTGAAAAGCTGAATGAGATAGATTATTGTGCCGGGCCGGTCGCATGAATCAGCGGTTTTCGAAAAGACGCGTTCCACCCCGGAATCAGAGATAGAAAAGTTCGCCGGTGCCCGATGTATCTCGACGGAAAAGTCGACGGAGATAGCCGCTCTCTCTCTCTCTTGCTCTTGGAAAAATGCTGGAACGGTCCGGTTTGCGCGTGCGTTTCGTTTTTCTATTTCCCTTTTTTTTTTGCTCTCCACGTTCGCGTAACTTGATTCGCAAATGAAAACGGTTTCCGGCGTGCTTTACCAAACGGGAAGTGGAAACTCGAGCGAGAGGAAGCAGCGACGGTTGATTAATTATTTACGGTTGCGGTGTCGCTGGACGTTAGCAGAGCGAGAGCTCGAGTCCCGGAGACCCGTAAATGCTCCGACCGCTGCTATCTACCGGTAGCGGCACGCCGCGCCGCCGCCCGACGCATTTCAAACTAATAAACAAATTCATTGTTATATCGAGGCTCGCGACGTGTCATTTTATTATTGGGTACGCGTCCCCCCCTCCCCCGCTGCCGGCCGTGGGGACCTGTGCAATTTCTATGGGACAATAGCTCACGCATCCCGGACGCGTGTCTCGTGAAATCCATTTCAATTATCGAAAACGAATTGCGAACGGTCGCCACGCTGAAAACGAGAACTACAATAGTAATCGGTTGGATTACGAGGCAACGCCGATGCCGTCTGCCCACGCTGCCACGTTGGCACACGGCCGAACCGACGCATCGCACCGAGACTTCGCAAGTGGAACAGGTAAATGAATCGCTCCTCGTTCGATCGGACGCGCTGTTTTCCACACTTTCCACTTGCCGTTGCTGTTTAACCTTCGCTCGCCGACACGTGGCTCTGGGAAGTCTTCCCTCGCAACCATGACACACGGTGCTTCGAATTATTTCGAATGAATTGTTGTTTACTCAGCTGTTCCACGAACTCATAGCCGAAGAACCGCTCTATCGGTCAGACTGAGGTTCGAGAAGCAAACAATCCGAATGTTCGCTGCTTTTTATTGTCGGGAACGATAAGAAAGCAAGCGCGGTATGCTTTGGCAGTGCAATATTTATAACGAACAGAGGAAAAAATTTATCCAAAACCTCTCGAAGATAGGATATGAATTGCCGTTGGACATAGGATGTTTAATAGCTAAACCTAATGTTATGGCGTGCGTATATACGATAGCCTTCTTGAATACTTGCAATTTACGTGTCTAAGGGCCTTCCCTTATTAATTTTATATTATATTTAATATTATGTACTAATGTTCTTGTCATATACTTTAGTATGTAATAATCTGTAACGTTCAATTTGTTATAATAAATCTCATCCGAGATTTCCAAATAAAAAAAAAAAAAAAAAAACGGGACGGGACCGGTATTTCAGGCGAGACCCCCGAGGTTTTTGCAATGAACAAGGTGTCCAATCAATCGCATAACATTTCCCAACCACGGCTCCCTTCCGCTATTGAGTCGAAGCCGCGATCGATATATGCGGAAATGAAGAAACAATCGCGGCACGCACATCTCCGCGAACTTAGCATTTCCACTGAGTCAGTATGCAGTGTAAGTCGCCTAACGTTTGCATCTCAAATGTTTTTGTTGTTCTTGAAGACACGTGAAATTTATTAAATGGATTACATTTATCACGGCAAATTTGCAAGAAATTCAATAAAATATCACTTTCCGAATCCCGTCGAATTTTCTCTGTTCTAGCATTCCTTGAGAATGTTCGGATGCCGTAAACGCACATAGTACCACGGTCTAATCAGCGGAGGCCTGCTTGCGGACAAGAAGGGAGCCTCTGCTATCCGAATAGCCTTGTCGCCGACAGGTTCGCTCCCGGGTTCTAATTACCGTCAAAAATGGCGGTAGAGTTCTCGCGAGCGGACCGAAAGCAGTTGGTTTTTCATTTCTAGCGTATTGTCGGGACATTGTCGTGTAAATTGCGAGCGTATCGCGATGGCTCGAGGGAACGGGGGACGGGTAACAGGTTGCGGAGGCGGCCGTGCGGAAAGTGCGAAGACGTGTCGGCTGAGAGCGAGGAAGTCAGGGGATCGAAGATAAAATTGGCGTTTCGAGTAGGGGAAGAAAGAGGTCCGAAATCGTTCGAGGGTGGATACGCACCGGATAGGAAGAGGCACTGGAGAAGGGGGTGGAGCGGCGGGGGTGGGAGAGGGGGTGTACGATGACACGCGACGTGGAAGAAAAGGGGATCGATCCGCGAGGCGGATAATCGCGACCTACAACCTCGCCGACCAATAATAGCGATTCGCTGGAAGCTGGTGGCGTTCTCGCGCGCGCGATAAATCGTCGATCCGTCGACGCTACGCGACGCGACGCGACGGTTTGCGCTCAAGATATACAGGTAATCCGCGTCCGAGCCTCGGCGGCGATCGGAGTTGTGCGAGCGAGTAGAACGAGAGGGGCGTGGGGATACGAGCGGCGGAAAAGCTTGAGAAAGATTGATAGAACGGGAAGAAAGGGAAGGGCGTCGCGTCGCTTTGGGGCGAGGCGGAGCGGCGCGAGAACGACGGAGACGCGAACCGAATCGGGAAAGGATAGAGAGAGAGAGAGAGAGAGGCAGAGAGGGAGAGAAAGCGCTCACCTTGACTCAGTGGCTGTGCAGTATCGATCCGCCGGGTAAACTCGCTAATATAATTGTCTCTGTACCGCAAAAACTGGCAGGCGGCGCGCACCCGGTCGGTAACGTCGACTTTCTCTGCGAATTCTCTCGCGCCAGAGACGGTCCGCCCGGAATAAATTCGACGACTTCCACGTGCACAGTGGTGGACTTTTAAGCGACGCGCGAACGGCTCCGTTTCCGTGAGCGGAAAACCCGCGAATCGAATTTTCCACGGTGTCGGAACTGCGTCGACGTCGACGTCGACGGACGCGGAGGCGGTTGAATCGAAATTCTCGGTTACCACGCTGAAAATTGTCCGGTCGTTGGACCGGCAACCGGCGTGTCCGTTTTGCAGGAAATAAAGTTTTCCCACGCGTCCCCCCTCTCCTCCCCCGTGAAAAGAGAGCGCCAAAGGAAATTCTGTTTACCGTTTCATAGCCGACGGGTCGCGAAGTGTTCGGATTAAGTTAGGATTCCAGCAGCCCGCGCGGAAAAACCGTACACACGGAACTCCGGCCGGAAACTGCACCCCCGAGCGATAAAACTACCAGCGTGCCTAAGTTTGTCGCGCTTCGAGCCCGTTCGACCGTTCACGATTTCCTCGAGTCGTCGAATCGTTCCTCTATATCCGCGATGGGAAATTTGTTTCCTAAACATTGTTGGTTCCTCCTGAACGGTTACGCGACTTTCCACCGACTCGAATTGTCAATCGACACAATTTTTCTTTCGTATTATAGAAACACGCTACCGTCGAAAGACTGAAATTCGCCGAAACAATTTTCTTTTCTACGTGAAGATCTGTCTTGGTAATCTTGCTTCTCTCGATCTCGACATGCCCAAGACGAGATCGCAACCATGGGCGTCGTTCCGACTAAATTGAAATCAAGAGCAAGCCACGCCCACTCGGGCCAATGTACACGGAGGGGGCACACGTACGCGCCGCGTTCGTCGTTTGAAAAAAAAAATTTCTGTTTCAGGCGCGCGCGTTTTTCGGATGGCGTACGATTAATTACTCATTCTCGGGCGTTCCTCGCCCGAGCGGGCTCGCGGCTGCTCGCTGATCCGAAATCTCGTTTTTCGATCCGGTAACGAACTCCTGCGTGAACGATGACGATCGTTCTCGCATTCATCAATTTCGCAAATTGATTTACAGACGGAGTTGGGCGGGAGGGGGCCACGGGATAATGAACGGGAGCGTTTTTTGTTTCTCCGCCGTTTGGATAGGGCACGCGCGTATATCGCTCCGGCTGGTTCCGCTCCGCGCAGCCTTTCCGCGAGCCTCTCGACGCCACATTTCATTCCCCGCCGGGTTTTATGGCCTCCGGCCTCTGCCCGGTCCTTTTCTCCGCAACTTTTTCAATAATTTTTCGTTAACCACCGGCCCGGCAAAGATGCTCGCCCCGGCCCTCGACAACACGGTTTAATTTCCATCCGGAACATTTTCCTCGCCGTGGATAGCACGATAACGGGCTGGCCGCGTCTTTGCGAAAATTTCTCGGCTCAATAGACACGGCGACGTAGCAGCGTAGACGTTCTCTACGGTCCGAATTTTAACGCGTTCACTGCCAAGTCAAATTTAGAGCGTTTTGTCCATGGTCGCCATGATTTCATTTTAAGGAAAACACTTAGATTTTCACAAAATATAATGTTTCGTTACGGATATCGTTACGGAATAAAAAAGAAAAAAAAGTCACTACAAGATATCTCGTAGCGTGGCAGCGAATGTGTTAAGCTAGAAAAAAAAATTGTAATAGAATTTATATTTCAGCGTGTACGCGGACGAAAACAATGCGTCGGATTTTCCTGAGAGTTTCCCCATTCAATTAAACAGGGAAACTGGATAAAAAAAACCGATAATCCGATTCTCCCCTGTAACTACCCTCCCAATCAGCCCCCGGAGGTTCGGAACTTGCCGCAAAAGGTATTTCCTTGATGAGCTATCGAATAGCACAGCGGTGGTTCCATGTAATAGTTCGGGAGCAGCTCTGGTAGAGCGGCCCATTTGAATACATCGTTCACGCAGCGAGCGTAGGGGAATCTGGTCTCTTGCTTCTCGGTCGTTCGAAGGGCGTAAACACGCGAGACACGTACGCAAGAAAAATCCCATAAGCCCTCGGGTGGGTCGCGAGGAAAGACAGCGGCAAAGACGCACGACTGAGATTTCGATATACACCGCTCCCATAAAGTAGGGGGAATTAGCTCGACATGTCGTGAAAACCGCGATGAAAATCCTGTAACATTTATTCTGCGGGTGGATCGTGTCCAGCATCGCGTCCGGTAAGACAATTTTCAACAAGTTGAGGGAGGAAGCTGGTTCGTAACTGTTATTGTACGCCTGTTGGAAAATATTCGATCGGAATCGTGGATATGATCGTTGCGCGGGTCGGCGCGGGTCGACGGGTGTATAAGACCGGCCGGTTCGTCCGCGCGGAAAATCCGTCGGGTATCGGTTGCCGGTGGAGTTTGTCGGTCGATCGGATCGCGGCTAATTTCGCGAGTGAGCACGATGTCTCGGGTAAGTTGGTTCCGTTGGCGGACAGATCGGCGGCCGCTATATTCCGGCCGGGTGTAGTCGAGTCGCGTTGTCCGACGGAACCGTTGCGGATAATCCGTTTCGAATTAATTAAATTGAAGTCGATCGGCGCGACGCGTCACGTCGAAAACCTCGAGACGATTTATCGCGTCCCAGTGGCCCGGGGTTAGGGTGGCTGGTAACGGAGCGGCGGGTCGCGCCGGTACATTGGCTGCCCGGGGGAGAGGAAAGAAAGCACTTGATTCGAGCAATCGCGGTCATTACGCCGGGGAAGGGTGGGGGAGGGGGGGGACTAACGTAATTTCTTTGAGACCGAGATTTCTATCTTTTCAGTCCGGTTCCGAGGAGTTCGCCGGGGCTCGCTCCAGGGGGAAAAACAGACCTCTGCCCCCCTCCTCCTTCCCGGCCCCGGCGTCGACGCTAACGAAATTGTTTCGCAAACGTACGAGACTCGATAACGCAACAATTACTCGGTCTAATTGGACGCCGCGCAATTTCCGATCCGCAGCTGCTCGGAAAACTTTTATCTGGCCCTTAGCTGTAATTTCTCCGCTTTTGTCCCGCGGGATATAATAGATAAATAATAACAATATTTAACCGGCGGATCGAGAACTCTCCCGGGCGCTTAATCACCGTGGTTCACAATCGAGCACTGTTCTAATTAAGACTTTTCAACATTCACATTGGTTCATATGATATTAACAATAATAATGATAATAATAAATTAATGTTAATCTCGTTTTCACATCGTTCCATTCAGACGCGCTTCTCGTTCTTTATTCCAACCATCCAACGGATTTTTGTTCATACCACCGTTTAATGGATAAGCATAATGAGCACAATCGAAATAAATATCATGGAAATACAACGCGGACCGGACTCTCGCATCGCGCGCCCCTCCACGAGCTCGCCGCACATAATAAATTGATAACAATGGCAAGCGAAGTATCATTTGTTCATCGCGGAGAGCACGAGCACGCTCCTCCTCCTCGAACGTAGGCGAAGAAATTCGATGTTTGTGAAAGATTCAAAGCGAAACATTGTACGGTATTTACCGAGAGCCGGCACGAATAAATAGTTAATCGGATCGCGGCGAAACTCCTCGGAAGGCTCGGCCCCGTCTCGGTCGATGGAGGACGCGTCCTTTATGGATTTGAAATATCACGGTATCGAACGGCTGTAAAGTCTCCGCTCGGTACGAGCCAAGCTTTCCAGGCTTCGAAATGGACGTCGTACGCTGTATCTTGCGCTTACGAGCGTGCCACGGCTGTTTGAATCATCCATTTGGCGGAGGAACATTCTCGAGACAGTGTATCTGCGGTGGAGAAACACTTCGTGAATAAACTGGACGAACAAACTGATCGAAACGCGGCTACAGTGGCCGCTGGGTAAATAGGAGCTGTTTAAGCTCCTCCCACTCAGCTCCGGCAACGCCCCGCGCTGTCGCTCGCCAGTCACGGACGGACGCGCGCCCCCACTCTAACGCCCAGTGGCGCGGAACGGTGGGGAGAACGCGCGCGGGGTCAGCCGTCGCGCAACGACTTCCGCGGAGGCCCGCCCCGGAGCCCCGAATTCGCTCGCTTATCGAACAGCCGCACTTACGAATTCAAAGCGGAAGCCGCGGACTGTGCGAACAGTATAAATTAAATCGTCCGACGCATCGGAAACGTTCGAGGACTCGTACGAGAGAGCGACGCGCTCTCCCGAGATAAGTCACGGTCCGGATAACGGGGATATGCAAAACCATGGTGGCTTAGTTCGGTACGCTCCCTGCATCGAGCGACCGGCATCCCGGAGCGATCTGAATTGCCGACGTAAACGTTATCTTTGTGCCCCGGGGGCTTGCTAATTACGACGACCGACCCAACTAACCGCGCATCCGACTCGAAACTTGCCAAGTTCGCGCACCGACTCGCGATGCGTTTTTGCCCACCGTTAAACCAGCAGTCATCGGTTAATCCACCGCATGTCCGACGGTTCTTGAAAATACACGAATTCCAATGAAACAAAAAATTCGTTCAGCCCCACCCAGTTCCTCTCCCCTCTTCTCCTAACCAAAATCGAGATCCTCGGGAAAAACGTATCGGCCGATCGATCGGTTCTATATAGAGGCGAGTTTTTATGGCCGGCGGCCGTCGCGTCGTTGGTCTGTAAATTTTGTTTCGGCAAATGGACCGTTCCGTGCGCGAATATGAATGGCGGCCGGTTCACGCATCAGATAACTTCACAAGTGCGCGGCGAACAATTGTTAAGTGCGTTTCGCAATGCGACGCGAAAGACAAGCGGTGCGGTTTGTTGTTTTTCGTTGACACGACGGGGAAACCCGTGTTACTCGCTACGTAAAACATTCTGTCGGGTTCTGTAGACCGCGCGGTGACGTGCGGCGTATGAACTGAAACTTTTTGCCGGGGGTTAATAATAAATTCATCTGGAAAAATATAACTTTTTCATTTCACTTATCTTGTTCCGATTGCAGGGGGCGAAGTATTTCAGTAGTCGGATAAAAAGAGTGTAAGCACATTCGTGTTTTTAATCAGCCACGACATTTCCACGCACGGGGGGGAGGCAGTAGCTCGGGCTCGACGGCGGCGGTAGATGTAGATCTCCTTGGACGAGCGGTTGATAGAGACGAATCGCTAGCATTACCGGATTCCTTTGTACAAATATCAGTGGTACGCGCGGGCCGGGAGAAGCTACCTTGGCCGAGTCGATTAGACGGCGAAGGTGCGATTTGTTCGTCCGTCCTTGTCAGTGGTTACCTTCATTTTTCTCGGCGGAGGTACACGAGCTAATCGGCCGGTGCTCGACGGACAGCTAGCCTAAGCGGCGCGGTGGCGATCGATTCTGCTCCATCATCGGCTCGACGAGCATCGTCGCTGGTAATCCGTAGATTTGGCGGAGACGCAAACGAAGATGCGTCTTGAACGATGGTGGACACTTAATTACTAGACTTACCGTATCAATTACGAAGCACTAGTGTCAAATAAAATTTTCCATGCGTTTATAATAAAACCGAACTGGTGCGATTTAAAACAGGTCAAAAGGATTTCAGAGCTCATCTCGAAATCATCGAACGAAGAGAATCATCTCTGACTGGCTCCTGTTCTATACCTGACTTATTTAACGAATAAAATCATGATTAAGATCGTGACAGGAACATTTGTTGAATTAAATCCAGCTATTTTATAGAAACAGCCCCCTGGTGTGCGTTGGGGCTACGACCGGTTCGAAAAGCGTAGCCGGCGTTGAATTCCCGTTGATTCGAGGTGAATACACGTCCGACGGTCGATTGGCGGACAGCACGCGACAATGGCGTTTCATCGCAAGGCCGCGATCGCAACGATAGAGGCGACCAAGGTCCCGATAATCCGTGTGTCGCATTTAATTCGACGCTGTTCGGCTCGGCACGGCTCCCGCCGATCTACACGGACGTGTTTCTGCGTCTACGATCGATCGATCCCCTGCCGCTCACACGTGTACACACGGAATACCGCTCGGTGAATGCACCGCTAAACGATCTTGAAAAATACCCCCGGTCACGAATGTTTCGGGACACCGATGCGATTTTAATCTCGAAAGCCCGTTGATCGATTACCCGCGCTGTCGCTTGTATCTCTGCTGGCCGAGCGAAACGGTAGATTTTACCTTGTTGCTTAAATAGGTCTACCAAGTGTTCCGGCGGTATCTTGATCGGCGCGAGACATGAAATCGAAAGTATGCATAGCACAGAATTTAAGGACTCTGTTGTACTTTATTTTTAACGTCCAGCTCGTGCCGCGAGCGTCCGATTAACATTGAACCCTGCCACGGTCGAAACGGCCGGTATCGGATTTTCCTTTCGCAATTATCGAAATTATCCAGTTCCCCGAGCTGAGATTATAAATTGTACAGCATCTATCTAAATATTAGGTCATCTCATAAGTTCCTGCCGCTTGTTGTTCTACTATTTAAATTTTTACATGAAGCATACCTTTAAAGTTTACGAAAAAATGTAATCACTCTCTCAACTCTAATCGCTTCGGGCGCTTAGCGCTCTGTGTTTATACACCACAGCGCGGATAGAATGAACATATCCGCGTTATAAACTTACGAGACGAGCTACAATACAATCTTGTCAGTCAGCAATACTTTTATTGTTAAACAAGAAGTAACGAAATTCTCGTATTCGCGTCGGTTCACTTCAATATCGTCGACAGCAGACACTCGGACAATCAGCCAGGCGCACTTGCATAGAAAATCGTTTCCCGACAAGAGATCGTGGGCAGTTCGGGCTGGAAAGGCGGTCAGGTCTTTCGATTTTTCCGTCGGTTCGACTCGGCCGTGTTTTGTTCCCGTAGCAGCGAGTCGGCGTGCTGGACGAAGCAGTGGGAGATCCTTTCGGGGCTGAAGGGCCCCCGAAACGGGTTCGATTATCCGGACACGTGATCGCTCGGCGGAGAACGAGGCCAAAGAACGAAGAACAGCAGGATTTTCTTTCGATCGGTCGCTCGAATCTGGTCGTAGACGACGACAACGGCGACGACGGTGGAGAGACGGCTCTAAGGATGTTGAAAAGGGGATGAGACAGAGGGGTGGGTGGGGAAAGAGAAGGAGGGATGGACAGACGAGTGGAGTTAAAGCGGCACATAACAGCGAAGGGTGAAGTGGTTGAGAGCTTCGAAAGGACCGAAGCTCTCGACAGGGTTGAACTTTCAAATTCCATCGCAAACATCTCACCCCCGGGTTCGACCAGCAGCGCCGCGGGTGGCGGGGGGTGGGGGTGAGTCAGGGTGGTTATAGACTCGGAGAGACAGCGTTGGCTACCGACGAACATTAAGTCCCCGTTGTTCCCATCATCCTGGCCGCTACCACAACGCCGAATAACGTTTTATAAAACCGCGAGCCGGTTTCTTGCGCCGCCGCTTCGCCGGCGAGCTTGCCAAATGTCGCGGTAGTTACGACACGGGACCTTCTGCTCGACCCTAACTATCCTGCTCGCCTAATTGCCGTGTCCAATAACTGACTAGATAACGCGTTCACTGCCGAACGATCGTTGGCCGGAAATTTTCCGGATCGTTTTCCACTTAATTTTTCGAGGGTCCACGAAACGTAAGCAAAATTCGAGCTGGTTGTAAAAGTTGTGCGTGAGACAGAAGAAATTTCCAATGTGACCACCGACGCGACCTGGCCTTCGGTTAACGATCGTTCCGGCAATGTGTTCCAGCCATATCGGGCTGCTCGAGGCGCTAAGCTCATTGGATCGTTCTAGATCTCGCGCGATACGCGATGGATCGAGTGGTTCTATCGTCGAGTATCGTTCGAGACGTTGAAGTCTGGGTCGGAACGACTCGGAGCGCTTTCGTTCCATCGCTAGCTGCTGCTGCTACTCTCGGGCCGCGAACCGGATCGCGTCCTCCTTCTCCTCCTCCTCCTCCTCCTCGTGCTTCCCCTTTCTCTCTCGCCCTCTCCTCTCTCCGTACCTCCTTTCCCTCTTGCTCGTCCTATCTCGGCTCGAGTGCTATTTGCTGAAATCTTAGCGGCGGAGCTTCGGGAGTTACAGCTTTTCGACCAGAAAGCTCGAGCGCGTACTTGCATAAACGATCCACGAGAGATCGTTAATCGCCGGCTCTCTCTGTCTCTCTCTCTCTCTCTCTCTCCATCTTGAAGGGAATAACGATACGAGAAAGGTTTTTGTGCCGCGCGATTACCCTCCACCACCGCGGCGCGCTGTGTGCGAGGAGCTTCTTCTTCGGCAACAAGTATCGCGGAACCCGGGCCGCCAGCGATATCACGGCCGAGTGTGTTTCTCTCGACGAGAACGAGTTCTCTCGAATGATTTGCGTCCTCGGGAAATGCGTCCCGCGCGTAGCAGGAGGAGCGACGTCGCGACGTCTTCCGCGATGTATTCAACTGTCGCGGGAACCGCACGCGAATTTTTCCCAGGAGCGATATTCGCCTTCTGATTTACCTAACGGCGTCCCGGAAAAACTTTTCCGCCGCGGCCCGTGTCTTTTCACGGATCCCACGTGAGCGAGCTTCCGTCCCCGATCCCATAGCAACCCCGTAACTCCTGCGCGAGCGTTCCCGAACGATCCCAGCTGCCGCTCGCGTTTTATTTAACAATCGCCGCCTCGGCTCCTTCGAATGCGTCCCGTTCGCTCTTTATCCGGCGCAAACGTGATACCAATATTATTAAAAGGGTCACCTCGTATTTTATTGAGAACCGCCCCGATAATAGGATCACTGCATAAAAGATGTTCGATATTCATGTACTTCTGTTTTATTTTTGATATTTGTTATTGATGTGGACAGCGGGATTCGTTCGTTCATTCGTTCGTTCGTTTGCTTTGCGTTATTGTTGTTTTATTTTTTTTTTTTTTTTTGAACGCTGTTATTTATTCTTTTACCAATAGATTCCACGTTGTGCGATGTCGAAAAAAAATATACTGTATTGTTGTCGAACGTCGAAGCTGCCAGATCGATAGTGCTTCGAATGTAATTGCCTCGGAGTAGACTGTGCATTTGATGCACTTACGAGAGAAGTGCGTCGCGGCGGCGAGGGGACGATGTTTGTGCGATTTTAGGGATGCAAGTTTCGCGATGCTTTTCAATCAAGAAGTAGTTCCGAACGGATGAAATATCTTTCGACTTCGTTTTGTCGGAATCCTTGGTCTAGTCAGAAATTATAACTATCGTTATTACAGCGGAGCCGAGTCTCCACCGTGGATGAGAAAAGCGTTGGACATCCCAAGAGAAATGGCGATATAAAAGTGATACAGGGGACTCGGGGATTAAAGGCGGCAAGTCTCCCGATAATGAGAACGATTATAAAGCGAGCCGACGAATATACGCCGTGGGAACCGCAACCGGTGTGGCTGCGAGACCTAACTTGTTCTGGGAACAACGGGTTCTGAGACTACGAGGACCGCGACAAAGGAGATTGCGACAACCGTCGCGTCGGATGAAGGAAACTAAGCGGCGACGTTCCTAATTGGGATAATCGATGCCGGGTGGCGAAGATGAAACGCACTGTCGTCGTCGCAGACGAGAGGAGCGACCCGTCGCGAGAAACGTCGCCTCGCGTAGCGTCGAAATCGGTTAAACGGTTTGTCCTAAGGGAGGAGACAAAGCTTTGCCTTTAATTCGCTGGCTCGAAAAGGGAATTTCTCTGGCCGGTTGGAAGGTCGGTCCTCCTCGGCCACATTTATTTTCGTATTCATCCGATGCACTTTGCCGTCAACCACCGTTTACCTTTGCCACCGCTTGTCTCTCCCCCCTGCCCCACACCTCTCTCTTTCTCTGTCTTTGCCACCTCTCTCCGGTTCTCTGGATATTCTATCGTGGTTCGGGTGCGTGGTGCCATGTAAAATCAATGGGACACGAGGCAACTGTTGGCGCAGTCGTCGACGAGGCTCCCGGTCGTCGGATCGTCGATTATTCTTCGGCCGCCGTTGTCGGCAAGATTCTTCGGAGATATTAGAACGTTGATCGACCCTGAGGGGATCAACGGTTCCGTAGAAACGTCGTCACAAAGAAAGCGATAAAAGATTATGTATACTCTTTGTACGTAGAGTAGGCGTGGCGGCGTGCTGCGCCGGGAGTAGGCGTGGCAGAGTTGCTCTCGGAGGAGCCGGGCCAGCGCTCCGCAGGGCAATCTAAACTCCCTGCTCGCTCCAACGGAACAAAAACGAAGAGTACGTCATCGTCGCCGTCGTCGTCGTCATCGTCGTCGTCGTCGTCGTGGAAGTCGATTTCCGCGTGACATCCAGTCGCTGACGTTCTTTGCTCGAGAGGAAACCTCAGAATCGCTATCGATCGGCGTCGGCCTTTATCGGCGGGCGTTCCACGCCGGAAAAATAAGGAATACGTGTTTCAGTATAAGTTTCGAAACTCGAGGAGGTTGCCAAGAAAATAAGCTACAAAGTTTCGAGCGCGTCCGTCTAAAGAGGCCGCGAGAACCCCCGTCGATTCGTGGTCCAGTTTGCTATCTATAATATATCAGCCCCGGAAACTTACGTTTTAGGCTGCGAACTAGTTATTGGCGTTTCTTTGCAGCGCCGCGCCGCGCCGCCTGTTTGAGACGTTCGACGTGAAATTGGGATTCCTCTCGACAGAGAGAGAGAGAGAGAGAGAGAGAGAGAAAGAGAGAAAGAGAGAAAGAGAGAGAGAGAGAGAGAGAGAGAGAGAGTGAGAGAGAGAGAGAGCTATTCGATTGCGGTGATTCTCCGTGCCGTACTGCTCCGGTAAGTTCCGTTTATTTACCTGGCTCCGCGAAACTATGCGCGCCGATGCTCAAAAGCACGCGAACAATTTCAACGGATCCGCGATACCGCGATATAAATTAGCCATTATCGTTAACCGTCGTTATGCCACCCACTACGGAGACTCGATTCGAATATTCGTTTAAACTAATGGCAATCTGCGAACGGTTCGCCTCCGACTCGGTGTGCCGGAACTATCCGCACGCAGAAGTTTAGGATACATTTATAATATGATAACTAGATTTCACGTGAAACTGTAAAACCGTTTAGCAGTATTACTGAAATGTTTCTAACCAAATAAAATCATTACGAAATAATGAAAAATCGCTGGCTCATCGTGGTGGCTCGTGACTAAAATTAGTGTGGTTGTCTGCCCCAGAAAATGTTTAGCCTTTGTTTTAAAATTGTGTAAAAGGGGGTTGACTACTGACATTAAGCTTAAAGGATTATATATAGTACAAGTATAAAGAAAGAATTAAATATCAAGTGCAAATAGGGTGTGGTGCAAGTCCACAGTGCCTATACGCGAGCCGCCGTTGCTCCTGTATCTAGCAACGAACACTGCGAGTTTTTATTTTGTAGTATATATTAACAACACCATATCAGTTGTATTTCCACTATTTTATTTCGTGTCCGCACGGTCCGTTCGTTCGCGACAGTTGTTACTCGATGAAATCCAATATGGCGGCCCCTAGAAGTAGTTCGTTCCACGCATCGGAAACGAACAGTATCGGTAAAAAGCGGGGCGTATATGTATCGCGGGGAAAATAAATATTCCGTCGAGCATAGCAGCATGAAATATATTCTCGTTAGTCGATTTTTGAGGGGATTCTTTCTCTGCGAGGCCAAACGCGAGCACACAATATGGCCGCCGGCGCACTGTACCGACTGACGGTACAAAGGCGTCCCGATTTCAGTGGGCGGCGGTCGTTCCTCGGCTTATCGGACTCCGCGGGGTTCGTTACCGGGAGTTAATTATCGAAATGCGTGGGTCTTCGAGTCGCTGTGCACTTCGTTTCTCCGGTGAAAAAAAAAACGACTAGCGCCGTTACAGAACGACCGGCCGCCCCACCATTTTGTAAACGATCTCCGCCATTTTCTCTCTGGAATTTTCCACGCATGCGCGAACCCTCGCAAAAACAGCGGGATTTTTCACGAAAACAACGTGCGAAAAACCTGTTATTTTATCCGAAATCGCATCCTTGTCGCGGATGGACGCAAACATTTGCGCGATCGATTAACGCCGATAATGGAAAATAAACTTTTCCAAATGAAGTGGCATGCTTGTTTCTGACTGAGTGAGGCTAATTTTTCGGCATGATCGTTCGAACAAGTCGGCAAAATTGATTCGCAACGCACCGAATGGCTTTCCGGTTGTCGGTCCTCGCGGGAAATGCGCTCGAGGACGCGCGTCGCAAATGGCCGCCTGAAACGTTGTAAAAATCTTTCTTTTTTGACCGAGTATTTCGAGGCCGCGTGGCAACAAGGAGAAAAAAAATAGCATCGGCCTAAATCTCTGGCGAACAGCGTGCGCGAACGCGTTGCGTTAGCTGTCGTCACCGTAGCGGAGAGAGAAAGAGAGAAAGAAAAAAATCAAAACATTTACAGCACCCGCAAAAACAGAGTAATGCGACAACCAATTTTTGCAACACGTGTACACAATCTGCCAGTCGTCGGCTGTGGACACAACAACTCTGCCCTCCCATCGATCCGAGGGCGCGCGATGAAATTTTGACGGGGAAACGAACTGAAACGTGTATGCCTGTGTGTCCATTTGTATGTGTGTGTGTGTGCGTGTGTGTGTATCAGCGCGTCACACCTCGGTGACGAAATTTTTCACGCAGATGTCGCCGTCGTTGCCGTCGCTGCTGGTTTCTTTCATTTTTAAGGGGCCTCGGTTATTTTCGCGACCGACCACGTACGTAGTCGGCTCAACGTATCGATCGACGCATCGTCGAATTCTATGTTACTCGGGGAGAACCCGATCCTACGGCCATTTCCACTGCATACGCGTTTTTCCACCGTTACCTTTCAACGGAATACGTAATCCAGCTATCGTTCCGTCGTGTACGGCCTTCGTGCCGTGCTCCGTTCGCCGTTCTTCCTATCCGCATCCGCGGACGGATATCCTTCCTCCTCTGCTCGTCGAAGTCTCCCGCATCGACGGCCACAGATGGAGAACCGCAGGCTTTTGCAAGAAAATTCAATAAAGCGCACGCGGCGCGCGGCCTGCATACTCAGTCTCTCCCTCGTATACACCAACCGTTTCTCGCGTGTATCGGCGTACGTCGCGACGCGACGGTCAGCTGCGCGATACAACACACCACTTGAACGGCCGACGCTACTGCTGCCGCTGCTCGCCGGAAGTCCTCGCCAGCCCGTTCTTCCGGGGGCCACTTATTCGCTCTTGACACTCTGACCCAGCTCTTCAAGGGCTCAGCCGAATGCCTCCGTTACTCCCCACCCTCGCCCCAACCCCGGTTTCGTCACCAGTTTGTCACCGGAGTCACATAAAAATAAGCTGTATCGTAAAATGGACTTTGGTGCCGTTCCCTTGACGTCGACGCTCTCAGTTTTCTGCCAAATGCCTCGGTGCCTGGACCAATTTTTATCACAGTCCCAATTTTCTATTTTTATTGCGATACGATCCGGAAAATAGTTACCGAAATAAATAAAATAAAAATCGAATACTTCCAGCCGGCGCGCAACTAACATTTCCGTAAATTGAGCGGTATACTCCTTGATGCAGTAAGCAGTTACACGATTTTTTAATCCTGCACAAAAATCTACCGAGTCACTTCCTCAAACCCATTAACCCCGAGAACGTTTTAACGAACTTAAGAGGCGCTCTGCTATGTTCGAATTAACATGTCCTCTGAATTAATGGCTTTCGGCTGTGCAATAGCTTAGTAGCTTTTTCTTTTGTGTACAGAGAACGAGTAACTGCCTCCTCTGTTTCGTTAAAAATTATACGATCCAATCCGAGCGCGCAATTACAAAACCTGCTCGCGATAATTCGAATGTTAACACGTCGCAACGAACAGTCTTGAAAATCTCTGCTCGCTCGCTTTACTTCCACAGTCTCCGATTATAATTCACAATTCCGCTGATATTCGACAAGCATTTCCCATTAAGAACGCCAACAGGTGTACGGAACGCGCACTCAGGACATCGCAAGAGGCGATCGTACGTCATCGGCAAATAATTGAGAGAGAGAGAGCGCGCATCCAAGAGAATGGATAATCGAGCCAGCGAATGGACCGAATCCCGTATCGTCCGTGCGTCGGCCGTTCGATTTCACGAGGCGCGAACATTGTCGTGTCCGGGACACGTTCGGCCCACGGTTCTGGTTCCGATCCACGGGCATTACTCGGGCACGTTTTCGTGTTCTGCCTGTCTCGGGACGGATCGCGGAAGTCCCGCGAGCTGCGGTTCGGCCGACAGCTCGGTTCCTGCAAATATTTAAGTCCGTAATGACTCGATGAATTCACGGTTCTTCGGCGCGGGTGGGAAAGGGGTAGGGGAACTAGTCCGAAAGTTCAACGAGATTAAAAGTTCCGCCAGCTGCGACCGTGCCGCGGTGGCCGCGCGTGTTCCTGACGGCGCGATGATACAGAGTCCGGGGGAATCGGGATCTCGATTAGTCCATTTTTCGTCGACCGAGTCCGTCGTTAACGTAGAATCCGTCTGTCGATCGCGATTACAGCGTTCTCTCCGTACCTGTGAGAAACTTCTCTACCGTAACTGTGGAAAACATCACTACCGTTAAGATTGCATCGCCGCCGTTAGCTGGTTACGATCGGAACACTGCAAAGTAGCACCTCTTCTGTAATGGTGACTCTGCGGCCCGGAAGTTTTCACAGTTACGGAGAGAATAGTGTGTTCGCGGTCTCTATTTTTGGAAACTTCACCCGGCGAGGGCTCGGAGAACGCGGGCGCTTCGCTCTGTGTTACGGATTACGACGTATCGATCGCTCCCGGTGATTACACGTAAACATATAAACACGCTACACGTGTACAAACGAGCTTCCTATGACGCGCATACATTACCGGTGATTCGACGTGCCCGGCCGAACGTTTGCCTACGTTCGACAAGATACCGTGCTCCCAGCAAATTTGCACGCGCCACATCTCGAAGACCGCTGGAAAATCGGTGTATACGAGCTTTGTCGTCGGCCCGCGGTCTACCCACTTCGCGGCCCTCCAAAAGCCGTTCGTGCAGAGTGGACTTTGTAGCGTGTCTATTCGCCGGTGTTGTTTGAAAACAGTTCGGAGCGCTAACGAGAAAGTAGACTGATCCGCGCGCGAGCTCTCTTACAGCATTTCTCGCGTTTCACCATTTTCAACGCGTCGACGCTGCGCAAAAGGACGGCGAGAGGAAACGCTGGAAATTTCCGATTCAATATTAGGTCGGCGAATTTCACTTCGACCGCGAAAGCGAATCGACCATCGTCGTTCTTATATGTACGGCTAAACTAAAAAAGAATTTCTGTATGTACAACGCCAATGTACGCGGAGCGGTAGCGCGAAGCTCCACGCAAGCACCGCGCAAGCTACGGGCAAGCTTCGCGCAAACATTTTTTCGCGGGCACAATATTCTAAGCGATAATGCTGCCACATTCATCCTCCATTGTGGGCGCAGCGTACACACAAAGCGATCACGTACTTCCTAACCAGCGGTTTTCTCGTAAACGATAAGCACGATGAGATACCTGCTCGCGCATTAATATAATTAGTCGAACGTCGCAGTAAATCCCTTCAGTATCGATGAAACTTAAAATCAGCAAGCATATTAAAACGATTCGAAGATACCGATATTTTCAGTTCATTTAAATTGTTAGGAGGACAGAAAAATAGAGTTTCATATAGATACAAAACAAATTATTCTATAGAATATTTGTTCAATATTATACGAATGGGAAAACTACGATTTATCGTAACAGTGATTTGTTTTGACGCCTCGTAGAGCCTAATAAAATTTGGTTTGTTTAATTGTATTATATTGGAAATGGGTTATGAATAAAAGGCATACTGATATTTTAACTCGAAATAAAAGTCTTTATTTCATAGCGCGGGAGGAAGCTCTTTACTCAAAGGAATTACCTTCGACTGACTCTAAGAAAAAACCAATTTTGGAACCTCAAGTGTAGAACAGGGTCCCCATATCTCCAGACTGTTTAGGCTAGCCCCCCACAGTCCGGCTCTTGATACAAAGTATACAAAGAATGAGTTCCCTCGAAATCTCTGTTTAGAAGCGAACCTGAGAACGTTCCATCGAGACTTTGTAACATATTAAAAATTAACCCTCAAGTTTGGCTAAAAAATCGTCGTTCCTATGCCTGCAGTCGAAGTGTTGGTAGACTGCGCTTGAAATTCCGATCACGGGTCTGACTCGCACCGTAAGGGGTTAATCGGTTCCGTTTAAACAATGAAAGCGAGTGTACACGGGGTGCTAGGAAAGATGGATGGAAATGCTTCGTTTCCTTTCGTCCGCTTCTATCCGCGGATGAGATTGGTCTCCGAACAGGTGCAACCGGTGGGTCGGAAGCCGTTCAACGGATTGACATCGACGTGGAGGGGAAGGGCGGGGGAGGCGGTTGCATTTTAAATAAGCGCCCGTTTCACCGCGAGGAGAACGCTACTTAATTAACGCTACTTAATTAAGCGAGCACTCGATCGATCGATCGAACACGACCGATTCACTTTGAAAGTTTCGTGTTTGCGAGGAGAGGTGGAGTGGGGGCACGGTTCCCTCTCTCGTCTTGGGTTCAGCCCCGAACTGCCGGTGAATCGCGTTTGCGAAACAACACGGGGGAACACGAGGGCCTCGATCGTTTAACGAATGGCCGAACAAGGCGGCGCGTAATTGGCCGATGGCACGCGCGACATCGAATCAACGGAGGTCGAACGAACGGTTCGTTTCGCGTTGCAATGAAACCGCGGTAAACAACCGCCGCACACGGCAATCCACCTGGGAGGCGACGCGGCGCGGCGCATGGCTACGTTGCAGCGCACGATCTGTCACGCCGAAATTATTTCTGGCGATCCGTTCGCCCGAAAACACCGACCTTCTACTGCCGTTCCATCTCGTCATTTCGAACCTTCTACCATTCCTCTAATCAAAAACTCTGATCAAGACTAACCAAAAACCATTCCGTTCACTCTAATCGCTTTACTCGAAAACCGCAAAGTTAAAACATGATTACAGAGATGCTTGAGCTGTTTTAGATAGCGAAGATAAGATTCGATTGAAGCAGCTGTGTCGCGAATAAAATTCATTTTTAAGAGACGAAAAACGCGAGCGTCGCCAGGAGAATACAGTTGCACCCCACCTGCCAGTATCGGATTAGTCACGTGACATTGTAACGCGTGCACGACAGAGACGAAACGCGTCACGTGACCGAGGCGGAAGCGCGAGGGAACAGCGTTGCAGATGGGGACGAGTAGAGTGGGCGAGACAAGTCTCGCGGGTTAAACGTGGAAAAGAGGATGATGAGGGTTGTTACCGGTGTTTCGCAGGAGATTTGTGTAAAAGCACAAAATTGCAGGAGGTCTGGATAAAAGCAATCTTGTCGTTACCGCGACGCGGTGTATATCGATCGCAGTTTAGTGCTTGGCCGTGTTCCGTTATGCTCGCGGGTACGTTCTCCGGAGTGCGAATTCGAGATAAATCCGATCGTGTGATTATTTACAGAGAACCGGTGCGTTGTTCACGGAAATCGTGTTTATCGCTTGGCGGTTCGAGCTGCTAAGTATTTCTGCGAGCTGGCGCGAAAGAAAGCAAAGCGGGCTGGTGAGGATAATTCGCGAGTCCCGCGATCGGCGAGGAAGAACTGGGCTTTCGGGGTTCGATCGTCGCCGGCAATTTCGGCGTGACACGATTATTAATACGCGAACCGTTCCACGGGGATCGTCCCCGATGACTTTGTAAATATCGATTCCGGAGGAAATGGATTTCCAGCTCGCAGCAGCAGCAGCCTCGCGCAGCCTGCAGTCTGTGCACCGAGGCGTGTCTCGGCCGATCGAACAGCCTGAAAACACGAGCGAGCGAGAGCTGGCGCATTTGCCCGACGCGTATTAAGGTGCTCGTCGCTCGTAATTAGTTTCAACGTTAATTAATATCAGACCCGCGATTCCATTTTGTCGCGCGACGCGACGCGATGCGACGTTCGAGTCCTGCCGAGCGCTTCGCGTATCGCGTCGATCGTATACAGAGAGAGATAGAGGAAGAGAGATTCCCGAAATTGCGGGGGCGTACGGATTCGTCGAATGTATATCCGTGCTCGTTAGCCGGTCGTTTGATACGTTACAACCCGCCGCGCCAAAAATAAGCGAGCAGGACCTCGTCGAATATAATCGATACGCAATTACATTATCATTTTAGTGGCACGGAGCAGGCAGGTGCTCTCGCGATACAAGACGATTAAACGTCGAATTAATGGGAGAGCAGGCGTATCGTTACCAGCGGCCGCCCCCCTCCTCCGCCCTCTGGCTGTGCTTTGCCACGCTTTGGCTCGCGTTGCCTCGCTTTGCCTCGCTTACGCCTCGCTTCGGCTAGCGCGGGGCCAAGGAGACACGAAATCCGCTCGATATCGCGCGCGGCTCGCGTCTAATGGCCAGGGACACCCGACGCTAACAAATACGCCAGCTCCGCTCGTGCAGCTCGCGATACAAGCAACCCAATCCACGATCACGATCGATCCCATCCCCTTAGCTACGTCCAGTCCGGTTAGGCTCCTCGCTGAGACCCTTGATGTAATCTTGCGAAGCGAGCCGGCGATTGGAAGCTTGAATTATTAATTCTTTGGCAGAGACGTGTCAGTATAATGTCCGAAGGCTACTATAATCATTTTTAAAAATTCAATTCTACAAACACTAAATTGTCGTTAAACTTGAAGGATTTGTGAAAAATTCAAATTACATTTAAAATTTGCCCGAATAAAACACGTCCACTAATGTGCAAATTCACTGTGCAATACTGTTTACCGGTCGGTAATACAACCGCGACACAATTTTCCACCGGATGACCAGGGATCGCAAGTAATTCTATCCGCGAAGAATGACAGAACCACGAATAGTCGGCAATAAAGCAAGTCCGGTTGTCGGACGCGGAGGCAGTAGGTTAATCGTGGACAGAGCATCGAGCGGTCGGTCGATTCGACGCGGATTCCGCTCGATGCCTTGTCGCGTTGCTCTTCCGCAGCTGTCTGGATCGCAGCGGACAGGATCTGGCTCGAATCGGATCGGTTCGGTGGCCCATCTATAACGAAACTTTTCGGACGGTCCGGGAGATCGGCGACGTGATCGAGTTTTTCCCGGGGAAAAAGCTACCCAGAGAAAAGCAATAACTCTTGGCGGTAGGAAATGAGCGATAGGCAATCGATTATTGGATTTCGAACCGAGGAGGATTCGATATGTAACCGCGCGCCGCTTGTCTCTTCCAGTAGGTCACCGACCATACTTCGCTCTGCCGGCCCGTGTCGGCAGCAACTTCGCCCCGATGTAGGTTGATTGCTTCGAAACCTCCCGCTCTTTCTTCGCGTCGCGTTCGCAGTCTTACAACACTGAAATTCCGGCGAGGCGAATTCTCGCATTCGAAGTGACACCGCCGCCGCCGCACGCCTGGCTCTCGATTGCCTCTCGTCTTTTCAAACCGAGCGTACTTGAATTTACAATATGCATATCGGACCCCGCTGGGCGAAACTGCGCTGCTTTCGAAATATCGATGTTTTGTTCATTTAATTGCTACATCCTCGATTGCCGGGCCTTTGTGTCGGTGAAACACGCTCGTGACGTCGAAATATAACCGGCACACCGGCGAACATCGTGGCGATCATTGAAATTATCGAATGTTCGTTATTGAAACATACTTGAAAACGAGATGCTGAACTGTTTCAAGCCGGAAGTCGATTCAAAAGATCGTTAGTTCATGTTTTCGTTGCTGTCGATGGAGCTTCCGAGAGCTATAAAATAATCGCCGATGGATACCGTGCGAAATTCGTCGAAGAACAAATAGGACTCACGGTATCAACGTTAAGTCGCCGATCAAAAGAAGCGCAAATGGCTCGATGATTTTCGGGAGCATTCGGAGAACGTCGCTCTTAGTTCTTTAAGCGAGGGTGCCTCCTCCCGGCATCGGGAAAAGGGGAAAATCCGTGCGATTTCCCTGACACCGATGGTCGTTAGATTTCCCGCGCACGGTTCGCGGCCGTTTGACAACGCGGCGGCGCGGCGGGGGCTCGTTATTTCTAACGAGCGTGCGCGAAGATCGAAAAACACAAAGCGAAGGAGCGACGGCCGCGCGCGAATAGCCGTTGAATTCGTTAAAGAGCACAATCTCGGGAGCGCTCTCCGGGGGCCAGGCCGCTCCGGCGCACGGCTCCGGGAGCCTGGCCGGGGCGCGTCGCGCGCCCGCGAATTCGCATCGCAAAATACTTGTACACCATTGGTTTATTCGCGTTGCCGCCACAGCGGGGTGAATCCTTTTGTTCCGCGACGTTGTCCCCTCTTCCCCTCCCCTCCCGCCGGCAGCCGTCGCGCGAGTTTTCTTTATTCTCGCTCCGGTGCCTTGCTTCTTTTTAATTCCGACAGCCGCACACCGGAGGGAACGGAGTAACAGCGAGTAAAATCCCCAGCGAGGCTTCCCCGTGCCCGTGTCTATTCATAATTTCCCTAATTCTCTGGTTTTGTGCGGCCCCGGCCGCTTCGGTTTACCCGCTAGCAGCTCCTCTTCTGTGTGTCTATGTGTGTGTGTGTGTGTGTGTGTGTGTCGCACGCGCTGATTTCCGCTCGGTGGCTCGCTGAAACGTCAGCCCGTGACAGTCGGATAAAAGTCAGACTCGCGTTCGCGAGACGCGGACTACGCCGCTCTATTCCCGCGCGTGTTTCTTGCCGCTGATTTCGTTACGCCCTTTGCCTAATTCCGCGCGGTCTCGCCAAAGTGTCCTCCGTCGGGAGTTCTCATTTTATGCGATGCCTCGATATGTCTGGAAACTTTTGCCACCGAAAAGTTATTTATCTATACCGCTCGCAGAGTCTCTCTCTCTAGTCCCCCAGCGTCGACAATGTGGGAAAGGATCTCTCGGTTGGACAATTATAATCCAATGATAATACGGTTTTATGTCCCTCATTGTTCCTTTGCCATACTTTCAGCAACGCGTTCCGATCACCGTGTTACGATTAAAACAAGACCAAGCACGATGCAATTCGGTCGTTTAATTCACCGCTGCGGTGAAATCTCGATTATCTGGAGTGAAATAGAAATTTATTATCTCTCCGGTTCCAGTCGTGTTATAAAAATGAGATCATAGAGTTTAATATAGATTTTCTGTGATTTTTATTATAATATATGCGTCGATACAATCATTATAATTTTAATAATTTGAATAATTGAGAAATAAGGGACCAGGTCGTTTGACCGACGGTGGTAGGTTCTGTGTTAATATGGTCAATGGGTTGAAAACAATGTTTATAAATTTTTCTAATGTTTTTACCGTTTAAAATTAGACCTGCTCATGTTTCTCATAAATGCATAAATATCTAGTAATGATACAGAGAGAGAGGGGGCAAATGTTATTCCCCTCAATTTCCCCTGAATCGCCACTGAACAGTCACAAAACGTATTCCACTCGGGAAAGATCAATATAAAGAACGTAACCTCGAGTTTTTCCGAGAGCAGCACGCCGGGGCGAGTTCAAAGTTCCCGCGGAACTCGAATAATTTTTCCAACTTCCGCGGGGAGGGGCTCGCCTATACTCGCCCTCTAATAATTCCTGGGCGAGGTCACCAGAGACGTCGCCGCGGAGTTTCTAAAGATCCCGAATCCGTGTTCCGCGCAAATTAACTTCGTTATCGCCCGCTGCCCCGCCGCGCCGAAAGGAAGACGAGCCCAGTAGTCGTTTCGCGGCAAGCCGGTAATAATTAGAACTCGACCCGAGAGCAGCACTCGTTTCGTCGATGCGATGGAACAACGACAACGACGACGACGAAAGAACGCCCTGTGAGTTAGGCTTTGCCCCGTGGTCGCGACGCTGCGCCGCTTCCAGGGTTTATCCTTCGTTCATCAACTTTAATCCTTGCCCGTCGGGCTCGCTCTTCTTCCGGCTCTGTTTTTTAACTCATTTTCCACGGCAGATCTACTCCGCTCGAATACAATATGCATGGGGGGGGGGGGGGTGAAAGCTGAGCGCACCGTTTCCAGCAAGGAAAAAAAGAAAAGAGGAAAAGAAACTTGACTCTCGATTTTACGACCACTATGCAGAAGCACTTTGATGTTCATTTTACATAAGGCGGTGCATATTCTTCCGCTGCTGTACTTCCTTCAGAATCCCCCGAGTTGGTTCTTGCACGCTGAACAAACGTTGTTCTTCGGATCTCGTTTGCTCGTGAAATAAATACCAAGAACGATCGTATTCCACGAGAAATCTTCGCGGGATGCAAACAGAGCGAAAACATTTGAAGAATTCATAAATACCGTTGCATTATTTCGAAATCGTGGAAATTATCAAGAGAAGAAACAGAATGTTCGCGTAGAACAAATAGCAAAAGAGGCACCGGCGACCCCGCAACAGCGACTGTATCGGTCTCGGTTCCGTTTTAGCCTGGCGAGGGGCGTCCGCTTAGGCAAAATGGCTCCGGCGAATCGAGGGCCGCAATTTCGTCGAAATGCGTTCGCGTTTCGAATGCTTATCGTCCGCGGCCGCGTCGGAGGGCGAACTCGGGCAAATCGGAGGCCGATCGGTCACGCGTCTCGCATCGGGACCAGTTGGTTCGGTCGAAATTGCTCGCAAGATTGATTCGAGGGCTGCGTGGCCGGACGCATGGACGTAATCTTGCACCGTGAGAAGACGTCTTCGTGGAGGGGGCGAGAGGGGGACGGATGAAAACGGGATGAAAAGGGGATGAAGAGTGGGCTGATGGTAGAAGCCACCCCCCGGAAGATAGAGTGTCGGGGGATAACCGGTGCGACGTGCAACGATCGAAAGTTGCCGGCGAAGTTGGAGAGATCTCGCGTCGCCACGCCGCGTCGCGCCACGCCGCCCCGTAACGGGGGAACGTGATCTCGTCACGTTGCTTTGGCAGCCGAGCAACCCCTAACGAGATTGTTTCCTCCCTGTTTAGATGCACTTACCCGGAGAGCCCGACGCGACCGAGAAAAATGCATCGCTCTCTTCCCGGAAATCAATACCGGCGCGAAGCGCGGAGACAGTCGACGATCGACTGTACTCGAATGATCGATACATTCGTCGTCGGATCGGAACGTGTTCCAAAATTCGATGGTCCCGAATTGAATTTTCGAGAATCATTTAAACATCGATTTCCCGGTGAAAAATTCGGAAATAATTCACAGTTGCGTGGACCATCAGGAGGTATGTGTCATAAGTTTTGAAAAAATGTCTGACGGTGTCCACGACTTTGCGACACACGACTCCGATGAACAAACAACTTGCACGAGAAGTCGATTAACAAATTAAGGAGAACCGTTTCCTCTAGTTACCCAGTGCTCGGCAGTTGAAAACCGGTCAACAGGTGACTTCGGTGCGACGCGACGGGGGGATGGGGGTAGGAGAGAGGGACTGAACAATTTCAGAGCCGAAGAAACGGGAGACGCCGAATCGCGGAATTGTTTTCGGGGTAATTGCACGGACGTAATTGCGTTCCGCTTATCAGCTGGTCGCATCGCCGCCACGTAATCCCGGGGCCGCGTGTTTGCCTTCGGAGACCGAGAGGAAGCCGAAGTTAATAGAATGTACGGCAAAGTTTACGTTGGATCGCGCAAAATCAATAGAGTCTCCAGGAGTCGCACGGGACACGGTCCGGTCTCTTCTGGTCAGCGGGAAACGATTTCCAGAAGTCCACAGAACCTTGGATCGTACGTGTTTCTGTTCGTCTTGCTGAAAAGCAGATACCACGGCGATCGTGAGACCCCTCGACAACGTTTACGCAGAGTTGAGCTGAGTTGAACAGAGTTGAACAGGCGGGACACGCTGACCCGGCAATGCTCGAGCTAATCAACGATAGCCCCCCAATATTTGTTGCTTGGGTCAGGTCCTGATCATTTCCCATCAGCAATTCATTTTGTTATTCTCCTCTTCGGATCTTTGTAAAAGTCTTAGAATCCCCGACACGGTGATTGAAAGTGAAAGCCACGAATTAATTTATAAGGATAGAATGGATACTTCAATTGTCAAGAATCAAGTAGATTCACGTAGTAGAACTGCTTCGCAAGTTAGAGTATAGTTTAATTTGACTGACAATCGTGACAAGCGGTTGGGAACGGTTCGGAGTGAGCCCGAAGGTAGGCAACCCGCTAGCACCGGTGTAAGTACACTACAGTCAGTAGGGGAAAATCTTAATTCTGTGTGAAAGGAGAACATAGACAATATATATTTGAGTTAATTAAGCATTGTACAATGTACGTAGGAACAGAATTGTTTGAAGATAGAATATCTGCCGTTTATTAGAATTCTGCCCTTTTTTTGCCATCAAAAATCGCGGAACTGGAGTGAACGGTGGTTGCAGCTAGCATCTCTGTTCGCTCTGTTGGTCATGGTATTGCACAGTGGCGGGCATTTACGGATCCGAGGGCAAAGGCTCCGGGAGCAGAGGTTGCCGCTTTGCTTCTTCGGCCGCGGCGTCGCGTTATGAATATTTACGAGCAGCGTCCGATTTCGTGCAGCTTCGTTCGCGAGGATTCGTGAATCGAACCGAACCGAACCGAACCGAACGGTCTACCGATTGAGCTCAAAGAGGGCCAGGAATTCCTAAACGAATCAGCTCGCGAGCACGCTCGAGCGAGCCGACCGTAAACAGTTTCTTTCCAGTTTCCTTCCGGGATGGAATCCAGCGGAAAAGTTTCCGCGGGAATCGAGGTTGCTGTCGCGGATCAACGGAACGGTCGCGATCGAATTCCTAGGAGGAGCCAGTGCACGCCTCCTAATTACTTCGAGGGCAAGATTCGTCGAACAAATGGCCGGAACAATGGGGACTACTCCGGGGGGGCTCCTCGAATTATTTAATCGGGGTAACGAAGTCTGAAGCTTCGATTGCTCGATCCCCTTGGCATCCAGTCGGCAACTTTCTTTCCGCCTGAAAGGAGGAAACTCGGTGAAAAGGGGCGAAGCGCTCGCGTCGCTGACAATGCCGCAGGGCCGAGGATCGAGAAGCAGACCGCGAGCCATCCCGTAAAAAGAAATCCCCTTTGAGACGGGGCAATTGAACGGGGTCTCTCAGCCCTTGCCCTTCCCGGATAGATCGGCCAGCAACAAACTAGTTAATTCCGCCCCTGCGAACGGCATAATCGGTTCAACCTTAATTAGTCCCATCGATTCCGCCACCCTTCTCTTCGCCGTGGGCCACGGGTCTCGGACCACCGGGCGCCATTTCCATAAAATCTGTACAATTCGTCCGAAAATCCTTTTTTCCCAGGAACGAGGTAACGTTAGGTCTTGCTGCAGCTCTTTGCTCGAGCTGTTTACGAAGCCGAGAAATGAATTTTTAACTTTGTCGATGTGCAAACTTAGACGTATTGAAAGGTGTCTCACATTGGCTCGCAACAGCGCTCATTGGGAACGTAACCAAGCCCCGAACGTTCCACAGTAGGAACGCGAGAACCAAACGACACCACGCCGGAAAAACAACTTTCGAATCGATATTCCCTGAATTTATACTACCCGCCACACATATTCATCCATTTTGCGAATGGAGAGCTTGCCGCGGTACGTAGAGTGCCGGCCTCGGGTACGCACCATTTCATGATTTTCAGGAAAATTAAATTGTTGAAACAGCTACATGCTAGAAATTTCGCGTCGAGTGCAGCCACACAAATGTGCAGCCACACAAATGTGTGTACAACAGTGTCGATTCTTAATGGACGGTCGAACGGGTATCGCGTTGGTTTACAATATTAGAGCGACAGTGAAACGATACAGCTTTATTTAAAACGTGTCGATGCTCTGTTTTTTGTTTTTAATCTTTCTCCAGTTGGAAACAAACAGCCAGTAATTTCTTCGTAAATGCGTAAAATCCGCGCGTTAATGTACGAGTCGGGTAATGTGTGACTGTACTCGTCGGTGGAGGCGTTCTTTATGGCTGGGAAAAGCTCCCCGTCGGTAAATTCTCCGCGGCGGATGATAGTGCGTCCGGGGCGAGAGACGGTCGTTTCAGCGTGTGCAGGCACGCGTGCACCTTTTAAAAGGAAAACACACAGATGTCATCGGGTAAAGCGCCGGTGGAATCTCGCGCTTTGGAGGCGTGTAACTGTTGCGGGAAAAGAATGAGAGCCGAAGCGGAGACGTCGGCGGACAAAGTCTCGAGATTAAGTGGGCGTATCGACGTTAATCTGGTCGGAAATCTGGTGAAAAATCTGGCGACGAAGTGGTTGGTCACCGGTTCGAACAATGCAACGATTCCGTAAAGAATCACCTCTGTCAACTGAACGCGATTATTCGCAACACCCGGTAAATTAATCTCCGTTTTGTTAGCAATACGGCGCGACACTCCGAGAAAGTCGGAAAATCGGATTCGCACGATCGCGTTACGACCGGACGATCAACGAGCAATGAAAGAGGCAGACAGCCGGCGAATCCAAGATCGAAAGGCGGTCTGGATTCCGTTGAAAAGACGGGCGAGAGAGACTGATTCGAAACGCAATCACCGGACGACGGGGAGGAAATGAGCAGCTCGGGCTGCCGGGTGGGCGAGCGCGGGCGAGCGAGCGAGCAGCGAAATTCCGGCCCGAGGCGAAACGGCTCCGGTCCAGCAAACAGTTCGCTGAAAGCCCCAGCCCTTTTAAGCTCCACCGGGGACACTGTCCGAAATTGATCATACGACGTCCCCGCAGGGGCTGCCTACCGGCCGGAGGGAAGATCAACGCGAAATTTAATCTGAACGCGATAGCCTTCGCCGGCTCGTCTTAACCCCGAGACGCCCCTCCCCCCAGGGTGCAGATTCCTCGAACGATCGAAATCTTTCAACCCCATCGCACTTGTGTCCCCTTTTCGCGTAGAATACTCCGGTAAAATTGCTCGGCGCGCACGCCGCTCGATATTACGCGATAAACAATCTTTATGGGATTCTGTTGAACGTTTATGCGTTGTCGTTCTTTAAGGAACATTCTTTTTGCACTAGCTTAGTCTAGCTCAATCTAAAGGATGATTTTGGGATTTTAAATTACTTTACAAAGTCTCAATTTCATGTTAAAACGCTTCAAAAATTATGTTTGTTTGTCTAAACTGATAAAATTAAAGCAAAAAATCCAGTCCAGGCTTAGAGCGTTTCACTTTATTGCGAGGTTAACTTTGCAGTACGCTAAGATCTAATGCTGTTTGTGGACTCAATGGATATTAGAACCTCAATAATCCCACCTTAAACCCCCAAAGAGTCCCCACCAAACTCGGACGAACCTCCCGGGGGACTTAAGAGCCAAAACATCAGAGCATACAGACTCCAAAAATCCAGTGTTTCCCGTGTGTGTGTGTGTTGCGTTCACGATAAAGAAATTCGAGTAGGAAAAGTCGTGGTGGCCTAGCGGGATGGTTCAGCAGCGAGAGCGGTCACCCGGCAGCCGAGCAACAGAGATAAAGAGAGTCGATCGAGAAACAGAGACTACGAGGCCTCGATTTCCGGTCCGCCGGTTCCCGATAGGCAATCGGCGATTCTTTTTCTGGCGCGGCCGGTTTTCCAGGCGCGACGCGATGGTCCGCCTAAGCGGCGCATCGATCGCCACGTAGGAACGAGCCCGCGATATCCTTTGTTCTCTGGCGTGTCGCCGCTATTAGTCGGTCCCGGTGTTGCTCGCGATGTTTACAATGTGTGGACACAGGGAACGGTGGACTTGCGGAGCGAAGAAGAGGGGCGGGCGGGGCAGGGGACAGCGAAACGGCAGGCACGCAGACGTGCTGCCGAGCAAACCGATATATTCGGCGGTGGGAATACGGGTTGGCAAACGACAACTATAGCAGCTAGCGGCGTCGCGTCGACCCGCCGGCACGGAGATGCTTGTCCCGGGTGCGACACGTCGCGTCGGCCACGTACCGCAGCAAACAAATGCATCGACGTGCGCGGAAACAATATACAACCCGGGAGAGAGCTCCCCAGACTCCGCTTCTTCTTCCTCCACCTCTTCTTCCTGATGGATATTAACCCCTTAGCTCGCCTCGCAAGCTTCCGCGCGCGATCGTAGATTCAGGAAACTGTCGAACCAACGGGAAACAACATCGTACTTCTTTCGAGCAATACAGTCTGAAGGTTGTGGGGCGCTGAGATTTAAAGAGTTCCCTGGACCCCTAGGAATCCCGAGGATGTAAAGGGTTTTTTCTTTTTTTTCTTGAGGTTATGAGTTATCGAAGTGGAAAGCTAACCCAGTCCGAAGTAGAGCAAGGTTTGGGGTTAATTAGTGTCTCTTTGTAGATTATCGAGACGCATCGGGCCCCGTTGTCGTTCAATGGAGTTGCGCGCGATGGTAGCAGCTACCTCCAGCTGCTGGGAAAACAATATACAACCGAGAAAGTTCCCGTTTCCCAAGCCCTCAGTGGCCCCAGAGCGAGCATTATCTCCCCGGGTCTTCTTCTGTTCCGTTCACGAGGTGTCAACCCCCTTGTTCCGCCACTTTTCAGACGACTACGGGCCTCGAGACTTTCGCGGGACGTTATCAACTTCCTGAAAGGACAATGGCTCCGGACCCGAGCACCAGGATAATCGCTCGCTCTCCATTTTCAACGCTGTGACTCTCGATCGAGATCAAACGTAAAAATCAGAACGTGCCTCGCGTAGGTATGCGTAGTTTCATTCGCAAATGTGAACAGCAGCGATATTTCTAAGGGAGGTAGGAAACAGCGGGAGATACGTCGAACGAATCCGACGGTATCGCGGCGATTACTCCCGATTCAATTGGCCTGTCCGCGAAAATTGGAGAGAACGGATCGCACGAGGAAACGATGGCTAGCTGGGAGCTTCAAAAAATCACGGAAGTTTCCCCTGGGCGGAGGTCGCGCGGGGCCGGCGGGGGGCTGTTGGACAGACGATTTGTTCGCCCGACGGGAGTTACAAAAGAATTCCACGGCCGTAAATTTGGAAAACGAACGACCCCGGAGTTCCGTCGGGGCGAGTACGGAAGCGAAAGGCGGCGGCGGCGGAATCTTTGCCAAGCGGGTCGTTTCCCGGAGACTCCGCGATATTTCCAGCCGGGGTAACACCCTCGACGCCTCGTTGCGATCTGGAATCGCAGAAACTGGACGAAATTCGCATCGGTCACACGTTGCTAATTAAAACGGAACAGTATTAACGACCACCGGGATCTCGAAAGTCGAATCTTGCGTTACTTATTTGATTGGACGAGTGAAGTCACCTTGTGAAGTCATCCTTATAAAATCAGCCTCGTAAAATCACCCTTACGATTCATCGTTACGCCAAGCAATTGAAAATATGATCTTAAATAAATAATTTCACGGGTAATCAAAATGTGAAGGAAAGATATGTCTTTATTGAACTCCATTTCTCGTAATGATTGCGTTCTTTGCGTAAACAGCCTGCCAACGCGTTTGTTCGACGATTCTTGTCGCAGGCCGCGCGGACAACGTCGTCGACCTCGACGTCAGAGCGACGGGGACGCAGCTGGGACAGATAGCCGATTCTCTGTCCGTGATAACGAGGTTCTTCCCCGGAATGGACTCGTGTGGCGGAAGCAGCTCGCGCGTCCCCCTGGTCGGGAAGGTAGTTGCGGCGGATTTGGTCAGCGGCGAAAGTCCGTCCAACTCCTTTCCGTCTCGGAGGGCGCGGTTTTCTCGACGATCGCCTCGAACTTCCCGGACAATGTAACTTTAAACGCGGAACGCCCCATTTCCGCGCGGCTTCTACCCTCGTTTCCGGCAGCGGGAACATCCGCGAGCATCCCCTGCGACCATACCCGAGCCAGGCCAATTCGACGTTCTTGCGGAATCATCTTTCGAAGTTGTCCCTGGACAAGGGCCTCGAGAGTTCCCGTGAAGTTTGAAAAACTCCACCTTTCGTCGCGACGTAAAAACATCGCGCTCGTACGCGAACAGGTTTTGTTATACCCTCGGTGCTGCTCTTACAGAATTGTTCTGCAGTTGCTGACCTCAATCTCCTTGATTCATTCATTAATTCAATTAATTTCACGTTAGCTAAAATTATGAGATTGCGAACAAAATTGTATACAGGGTGTGTCCCCAAAATGTATGCAACTAAAATATCTCCTTTATTTTTGATAACGTAAAATAACAAAGTAAAAACTTTGTGCAACAATTGCAAGGCGCTGGAGCTAAATGCGACTTTATATTTTTAAATGTACGCTTTTTTCTCGCCGAGAAACATTATTCTCTGCGAACGCAAGACCGTGTGTCCATGTAAAAAATTCTCTCGGCTTAATTTTCGGAAGAAAATCAGAAGTCCGGAGATGACAACAAAGCTGGGCAGCTCCGACGAAACGTTTCTGTGCAGAGAGAGATAGGGAGAGAGAGAGAGAGAGGTGTCCGAGTAAACAGGATGCTTGCTGCTGAGCAAACGAAACGGACCGGACCGGTCTGGTCCGGACCGTACCGAAGGGATGCAGCATAATGCCAGCGATAAAATCGCGGCGAGCAGCGGTCCGGACGTGCCGATTAATTCCTCAACCGGTAAATAAACGTGGGTCGCGTCGAACAGCTCCCGCATTCCGTGGATTGCGACCGCGAGTAGGAATTCGGGGCTCGCGTTATCCTGAGAGTAGCCGCGGCACGTTTTAAGCGGTCATGGTGTGTTCCGCTCTGCCGAGTCTGCAAATCTACGGAATGGCGAGCGAGAGAGAACCAGAAAGGGGGAGAGGAACGTTCGCTCTCGTAGATCGGCCAGGCGCGTTCTTAATTAATCGGGGCGAGCGTTCCCCGGCACAAAATCGATGTGCGCTCTCGCGTTTCCCCCCCGGCTTTCCTCAAGGTTCCCGTTTTGCGGGGAACCGACCCGTGGCAGGGGCGGGTCGCGGGTCGCATCGCCGATACAAGAACGCCGATCCCCGAGGGTTGCCTCTCCGAAAGGTCGGGAGGTCGAGACTGCGGTTCACGCAAAGGGGACGTCGCCGGATTAAGATTTCAATCGCATTACCCAAAGTTCGGGTCGGGAAAGAGCAGTCTGCTCCCGTACCGGCTGTTCCAAAGCTGCGGGACCTGTTGGAATGTATTCTTGATGGAAATACGAGGGGAAAAGTCCTAAACCATTTTGATAATTGATGCCCCGTTCTTGAGATATTGTAGGTTGAAGATGGGACTCCCTGGTGGGAGGCGTCGCGCATGCGTGAGGATTAGTAGGAGACTGTGGGCGGGGCCTGCGGCTAGGGCTTTCGCCGCCGGTGGCGCCGGAAACTTAAGGCCAGAGATATTTTTTAAAATATTTATACAAGCGTGGAACCAGAAACCCAATTAAGGTCAAAATTCTGCAGAACGATAAGGGAAAAGTAGTAGCTCACTTTCGGGACGCCCGGTATTTGCGGAAGGAACGCAGCGAACGGTGTCGCTACTGATTTCGACCTGGTATCGGGGTAGATTGCGGATCCTTATGCAAATTCCCGGATCCAAGGAGTAATTGCTGGGAACAAGAATTAGGTAGAAGCTTCTTACCACACCGGCAAGTGTTTCCCGGCCGAGAGGGAGACTCTTAAATCTGTCATTAAATTCAATATTGTTTCGCTTCGGCGCTAATGGATTAAGATCGCTGACGGTAGCAAAGAAACTTCCGCTCATCTCTCACTCCGGGTCTTTGTAAATTACACCGCGGGGAAACGAAATTTTCGCACGAACATCCACTCGCTAGTAACAAAGACACTCAACGCAAAGTGGTTCGAGGAACTCACTCACTCTCTCTCTCTCTCTCGCTCACTCTCTCTCTCTTGCTGTATCTCTCTCTATCTCTTCCCCGGTTACCGGGAAGCTTTTCGACTTTCACTTGTCTACTTTTAATCTTCTCGCACGTATCATCCGCGCGCGACGAAAACCACCTATTTCGAATCTGTTTCGCGCACTGCGTATCGAATGTATTATGCAGTCGGCAACAGGTGGTAGAAAATTCAAGAGATATCCGCAACAATGCAAGACGAAAATCACGGGAAATGCAATTGCCGCGTCGGTTGCGTCTCACGTCAAGTAATTGGCCGTTTCTGCCGCGGATTTTGAGCGGAAACCAGTCGGTGACAATTAAAACAGCAGGAACATCGGTGGCAATAGAAGTAAGAAGAATATCGATTCTCCAAATTACGAAAAAAACTTCGTACTTGTCCATGGAACAAGTTAACAATGAAAATATTATATTTTCTCGTTCGACGTCTCGATTGCGAATACGTCTGATCACGTGTCTGATCATGATCTACTTATTCTACTCGATGCGTCTTCAAGCCCGATTTGCTCGAAAACGAGCCGTCGACTAAAAAAGTGTTATAACTTTTTATCGGCTTGCTTCTGCATGTAGAATCGTCAGTAGGCTGCTCGTCCCGTGATTTTCAAAGACGGCCAATGTAATTAGTGTTTCACGAGACTAGGAGGAGGACGTTTCTTTCTTTTTCGGGGCAGGGCTAGCGGGGAGAATTACAAGGTCCAAGATCTCGTTCGAGACACCTAATTGCTGCAAAAACCGATACACGAAACTTTCCAGGACTGAACTGCTCGCGGGTGCTGGTTAAACAATTCGCTACTTTCCTCTATCTTTTGTTTCTGTCGGATTGTTTTGTTGCCGATCGTCAGCCGTCGCGTTTCCCTCACGATTCCTTGCATTTAAATGAGCCAAAGCCTCGCGGCGATACATGGCTTCGGGAACCCTTCACCTCAATTTCCGTTTCAATTGCGACCATAAAACGGAAGGAGGCATGTGGACGAACAAAACACCTCCCCCGAGGGGAGGGGGGGCGACGCGGAAAACCGGTGTTTCTGTTTTCCGGTTTCGCTGTAACGCCGACGCAACGCGACGCGACGCTCCGTTACGCCTCGACTGGTGCCTCGTGCCTCATGGCTTGCCTCGTGCCTCTCCTCGCCTCGCCTCGAAGCGAGACCGGAGATCGAAAGCCTTTCCGTTCCGTTGTCACGGTACGCCTGTTCCTCCAGTTCCGAGTTCTGCTTCCTTCCCCTCCTCCGTCCCTTCTTCTACTTCCATTCCGTTCCGTTCCGTTCCACGTTCCGCCTCGCCGCCCTTCGGTTCCGCTTCGCGCTGCCACTTCCGGTGTTCTTGATCTCGTTCCCTAGTCTACTTTTATTTTTATTGTCGTCGTTATTATTGCATTTGTCTTGTTCGCGAGACTACACAGAGACGCACCCTTGCCCGATCCGTTCTCGTTCCTCGCTGGATTTGCCTCTCTACGCGTATTTTTACAATTTCCCTGTCGCACGAGCTTGTCTGTTTCCTATGCGCTGAAGTATAATTTCGTTGACATTAAACATTTTTTTCTTTTAACATTTCGCAGAGGATCCAAATAAGAAAATGTTTGAAAGCGAGCGCGATCAACGAAAATAAATTATGCCAGCGAACGTGTGTGTTAAAATAACAACGAAAATACTGTGGAAAACCGGAAGATCGGTGTTCGCTCTGCTCCGGATTCCAGCTGGAATACCGTATCGATGAAACGACGTTGATAGAAACGGGAAAGCTCTCTCTCTCTCTCTCTCTCTCGCTCCTTCTTTCTCGTCAGCCAGACGGATCGGGACGGAACAATTTCCACGGGACAGAGGCGAGTTGATCCGGGTAGCGAATCAACGCGCGACGAATTCCTTCGGGGACGACGGGTTTTGAGTACTGAAAGCCGTGACAGGAAGAAACGTCACGGCGGAGCCTGGGCATAGCGCGGCATAGCGCGCTGCATAGCACGGCGGCAGCTGCACACGGCTGCGCGGCGTTTATTTACGGGTATACCTACGTTATCGGGTATGCTCCACGTACCAGCGAAAGATGTATCGTACGTATTGTTAATCCCGTGACGCGGAGCGCGGGGGGGATCCACCCGCCTATCGATCCGAGAGTAAATAGAGGAAATTGCCGTGCGCGGTGAAAAAAAAAAGTTTGTTCGTTCTTTTAATGCCCGGCATCTCGATTATTAAAGTTTCGTTTGCCGGCGGCTCGCCTCTCGTGCGCGCCCGTCTCGGTGCCACGAGACGGGATGGAAAAAAAGGAGAAACAAAGAGAGCAAGAGAGAGAGAGAAAAGGAGTCGCGCGCCAGGCGAGTAATTTTGTTGGAATCTTTAGTAATCCCTGCCGTTTAAAAAGGCAATTCCGTCCGCGTCGCCTCCGATACCGATCGATCCCCGATCGCAGGGGGAGAGGATGAGAGAGAGAGAGTCCGTAGGCTGGCGAATCGCGTCGCGTCGCGCGCGCCCGCTATGCATTTAACGAGTTTCGATTTAGAAATTGCGCTCCGCCGACCCTCTAAGCCCTGGCACGGATAAATAAGCTTCCGCTCGAGAGACATCCCCGAGACGAACGGTCCCCGACACGATAATCTTCGATGTGTACGCGTCGAACACGCTGAACCTGTCCCGGGCTTCTTTACCGCGTCGACGAGTCGACTTTCCCGACTCTCGAACCACGATTCTCCCTCAAGACCCCACGGCTAACCACGAAATATTCGTTTCTGGTGGACCCGGCTGGATATGCGGGTCCTGGGTACACTCGGAGCTACGAGGATCCCGCAGGATCATTCTGTAAGACCGCGTCGTGATCTACGCGACTGTGTTCCTTTGATCAACCTCTTCACCGAGCCACCTTTTCATCGTGCACATTTTCCAGACCCTGATTCACTAACGTTTTCCCAAACTCAACCCAGACTTCGATCGAGCAACCTTTTCATCGTCAACGTTCTCTTGGCCTCGATCGACTAACATTTTAATTGTGGACTTTTCCCAATTCGAACGCATTTTTCGTTGAACATAGCGAGACACTTTCTACAGACGATAGCAAACGCGAACTACGAACAAACTCATTATCCTCGGTTCAATGCTTGCAGCTATGTCCCAATCGATTATTGACTATTATTGACATATTGTGCTCGTGTCGCAGTGGACAAAATCGTCGTGTTTAATTCGATGTTGGCGCGTCGTATATGTTGTCAATTTGGCCGTTACCATACACACATATTCTATGTAACCATAGTGATTCGTGTGTTTCTTGTTGTGCTGGTGACGGTCGCAGGATAACAACGATTCTAGTGTTGCAACATTCAATTAGGACACAGCGCAACCATGTTAACTGTTGAATCATTGCTTCGACACGTCCCACAATTTCGATATAGTATGGTTCATGAAACCGAAGCTTAATGGTACGAGTAGAAATTTATTAGAGTAGTTACTTATGGAATAGTTATCGCGGAGTAGTTATTTTTATGGAAAATAACAGCAGGTTTAAATGAAATTTTTATAATAAAAAAGTAATAACAATATCCTTGAGAACATCATCGGGGAAACATCGAATGAACATCGCCATGAATGAAAAGGATTTGCATAAATACCCACAGAGCCCGGTTAAAGCCAAAGCTCCCTGTAGTCGGTCTATCCGACGTACACCGGAGAGCACCTCCACCGGATGATAGCTGTAATAAACATTCCCGGTAACGCGTTGAAACGATGAAACCGATAAAATGGTAATAAATGTCCGAGGATTTTGTGGTGCCGCGTCTCAGGAGGTTTCGATACGTGCTCTTGATTTGTCGGTCCGCGGGCCTCGAAACGGTGTTCCCGATCTCGTGCCAAGTTCGCCGAACCGCGGCTAAAGTTGCCATTGTAATGTCTGCCGCGTCCGAGAAAGGGACAAAGGCGCCGTGTGTCTTTTAGCTCTGACAAAAAAAGACCTTTCTGTTCGACAAACGCTCAGACAAAAAGGAAACCGCGATCGTATGTCGGTGGCTCCGTTTATTTGACTCCGAATCGGGGATTAATCTATCAGCCGGCAGACAAATTGAACGGCAACAATTCTTTCTTTTCTCGAAATATATTCTCGGAAAATCCACCGGCAATTCTATCGTAGGAAATTTATCGGTTCGTTCGACAAGCAATTTTAATTACCAAGAAATTAAAGAAATGGCACGGTTAAGAAACGTTCCGATCCCGACGGACCCTTCGAGCAGATAAGCAGTCGATTAACGTGAATGGCGGAAGAATAGGCGACTCGGTGGCCGCGTCGATATGAATCCGATGTCCCTCGCAAACATCGAGTGGCCGAGACAAATGATTTCCCACTTGGTCGTGGCGTGTCTCCGGCTCTTTTTCTGTAACGAATCGGTCCGATAGGGAGATCGAGGGCAATTTTCCGCGCAAATAACGAGCAGCTCTCTCTCTCCCTCTCTCTCTCTCACACACACACACACACCGGAATCGCTCGTCGAAACCAAACGCACAGCGCAAAGTGGATACCGCGAGCGCATATCCATCGAGCACGAATATTTCGATCGGCATTGTTACGTCGGCCAGCGAGGATTCCTATCTTCCACGGAGCCGACGACCCGGCAATTTTTCCTTCCGCAACGCGTTTCCCCCTTTTCTTTCTCCTTTTCTCCGTTCTCTTTTCCCTTCTCTTTTCCGTTCCCTTTCCACCAACCCCCTCCCCCGCGTTTCGATTCCGGAATCCGCTCGGTCCCGATCCCACGGCGTCGATCCAGGGGACCGGAGCTTTCCAGAACAAACGAAACTAACTCGATAAGGAAAAAATACGTAGGCGGAGGCCGCGAGCAGTTTCCGATTCAATTATTCCCCGCGAGCACCAGCCAATCCTCTCGATAAATCTTCTCCGCGGTGAAATCGACCGACCCGGCAACCTGACAGAACCCTGTACCAGCGCCGCGCGGTTTAATGCCGGCCGAGCTAAATTATTCTCGCTTCTGGTTATCTTCGGCTATATGTTAGTTGTTTCTGTGTCGGGACAAGTCGACGAGAAAAATTCGATGCTATCGGCCGCCCGATTTTTTGTAATCGTTCCTTTCTCTGGCCCACTTGCTCGCCAGAACCGCCGGACAGGTCGAGATGTGATTACAATACCCGCGTATTGTAATTGACGAAGACAATTTTTATTTTGCATAAAGATCCGCGGTCTATCGATAACATTCGCGAAACGATTGCAAATGCGCCTTCTCTCTTCAGGTTTTCGTTGAGTCAGAGCCGCATTTTTAAACCATTGTGCACCGGGACCGCGAGAAATCCGTTTGCTCGACGTTCGTTCAATTCCACAACCGAACCTACCGAGGAAGATTTTCCGCTGATCTATAGCGACCCAAGCCCATATTTTACCGACTTCGCGGATCCTGGTTCGCGTTTCGCGAGCGCGCGGAGCTCGGAGAATAGGAGGACGTCCGTCCGCAGCCAACTTGGAGACTTTGGACACGTGTGTGAACGATGTCCTCGGACCATTTGTTCTGTTAACGATTTCTTTGGCTCAGTTATATCGTCGGTTGCGGAGCAACCTGCAGAAGACGCAGAGAAAGGTCCGACGAGGTCTGTAACTTTTCTTTAGCATAGCGAGCGGGGGTAGTCGGTAGTGTGTAAGTGAAAAATGAGAGAGAACAGTCGGAGGGATGAGGACTGGGGAAAGGTTGGCCGAAAACGGCGCAATTTTCAGCGGGCCGCTTGAGTCTCTGCACTTAAGGCACTGTATACGCGCGCGTGTACTCAACAAGTTGGCGGGCGAGAGTCATTCGATAACAAACGCCTGTTAATTCGGAGTGTGTTTCGAGCGTGGGGCTTTCCCACGTGTCGTTTTCGATCCCCGAGCATAATTTTATAGAGCGAGGAGGAGGACGACGACGTCCCGCGCCGCGCCGCGCCGCGCATTGCACGGTTATATTAATAACGATTCGTGTGTATAATAACGGCGTCGCGAAATAATTGCTGTCACGGCAGGAGTCAATGTTCACATAAATAATCGCGGGCCTGCGCAGTGACGAACGAACGGGCTACGTCGGGTCGCGTCGGGTCGGGTCGGGTCGGCGACGATACGCTCGACGATTCCATGCTGGTCGCGAGACGCGCGATCGTTTGCGAACGTTCGCCAACGCTAGCCAGACGTTTGCGGGTGCTCGTGCTATTAAGCAAATGAGAAAGGAGACGCGTCGCGTTCTACACGGGCCGCGAGGACTAACGATCGAATGCAATTTTCAAATTATTCTTTCGACTCGAACACGGCTCGTTACGGCCACGATAGCTCTGTCTACCGGGTGGCGAGAAACGTCACGGCACTCGCGGACCGTTTAGCAATGGCGGTTGCGGAGAATCGCATTCACACCTTCTACGTACTTTAACATTTAACGGAGAAACCGTTACGACTCCTGCTTGTTTAACCGCGTGGAAAACCGTGTCCACTATCTCAATATTTCGTTATAAAAATTTTAAAAAATCCCGCCCCGGGGTAAATTGAGGCGAATTAATGTAACAGCCTTCTGCGAGCAAACGCGTCGAGTCACTGTGGAAATTTAACTAACGAGAGAAAAGGGTACGGAACCCGGAAATTCAGAAAATTATGAACCCACTGTGCAAATGCGGTAGGTCATCCGCAACACGCAAACCTATTTTTTCTCCCCCCTCCGGTGCGCCATAACGGCGATTTCCGAGGATGAGATCGTCCCACGAAGAGAAACCAGAATTTCTCGTGAAATATCTCGGGAATGAAAATTGCGTTCCCGCTTTTATGCACACGCCATTTAATTTCCACGGAGAAAATGTGTCCGATATAATTTTGTCGCCAAAATAAATTAAGGACGTTAACTTGTCCGCCGAAGATTCGCTTGTTCACGTTTACATTCGTCGCATAACGCCGACCCTGTATGCACGTCGCACAGTAAAATCGTGCCCGACGAGGATATCGTGTCCCTTTTTTTTCTATATGCGCGCCAGTGTCTCCTCTTGCCGGACAGTATCGTCCGACAAATTTTTATTGCCTCGATTAACGCGAGTTCGCGTGGCAATTCCATCCGTTGTCCTACGATATCCCCTTTCCCCCACAGCTCTCTTGATAAAGATTTCAAGCGAAATCTATTAGCAGCGCTAAAACTACCGTGCAAACCTGAACGCGAGCATCGTTTCACGATAATAACGATTTACCGGGTTCTATGAGAACTAAGAAAATTCGACCCCGGCGACACCCGAGCGTTGAAATATCGAGTGATTGCCGGTCGGACGCGGCGGGGCGGCTCGTCGCTAGGAAGACGAGCGCGAGAATTACACCCGCGGGCCGAGTTTTATTTTTAATTGGCTGTTTCTCGCACGGCTTCCCGACGAGATGGAAAAGCTTCTCTCCTCAAAGAGGAGAAGTACTCCGGACGAACATCGTCGCTCCCCCCCCCCCCCCGCCCACGCCCCTACCCCCAACTAATCGGAGAGAACGACTTCTCCGAGCAATTTATTCCGAATCCGTTGGTGCATTTCGCATTTGCATTTAAATGGTTTATTATTGCCGGAGACGTCATAAATTTCCGATGTTTCATCGGAATTTCATATCCGCCGGATACCTTTGTATCGTATTTAGATTTCTCGAACCGTGGAGCGATCGGGCGCTGCTCCGTCTTTGTGGCCGGAAGGCCGCGCCCTTTGCCGATCGCTTTTTAAATCGGCTACGCTCAAGCTGTCCCCAAGATAGCTGTCATTACTATTACATTATTATTACCGAGCGTTCGAGTCATCGTTCTTCAAAGTTCCAGATTCAGCGAAGGGCCGAACCGTCTCAACGATAGGTTCACTTTTGAAAAGACGGCTGCACTTGGGAATTTTTATCTCTGAAACTGCAAGTAGGATCGAGGTGAATCCATCTTCGGATTAATTGCAAAAGGTTCGTTCTGTCGTGGGAATTATTTCACCTTTCGGAAATTAATTCGCTAATGCCAGAAATTATATAGACAAATTATTCTAATAAATTGTATTCAGTTCCTAATCGATTCCATTAAACTCGCATTATTAGTATTCAGACGAATCGATTTGTATACCCATGTTGCTTTGAAATAAAGCGCGATCCTCCAGCTTGAATTTCAGCCCTCCAACGACCAAAAATTCCCGTCGGAATACATTCTAAAGTTGACTCGAAGTTACTCCGAATTTTCACCGAACCGTCGATCGGGATTTCCCGATTTTGCGACATGATTTCTTCCTCCTTTTTAAACCTGCGTTACCTTATCATAAAGTACGATCCTCCAGCTTTCATTTAAGCCCTCGGACTTATAGGAAATTCCTACGGGAACACATTCTAAAAGTGATCGAAAGAATCCCTTTAAAATTGAGTCAATGTTGTCCGAGCTGCGGGTCGTCGGGTTTTATCAAGTTTGTGGCATGATCCCGTGTTGCTTGCCAACCCTAATTAATCATCGACCCTGGTCTTCGATTAAAATGCTAATTACTAAACGAAATCTGATATTTCACTATACCGAAAAAAAAACGGAAAATTTTTCGTCGGTGGGGTGCACAAAAGTTGAATTATCTCAGTCAGCCAGGTTCTCCCGTCAGAAGCACTTCCCTTTGGAAAGAATCAATTGAACAACGGCCAGAAATTATAAACGGAATTTCACGTCTCGCTTGCCACCAAAAGGGAAGATCGCAGACGGCAGAGGAGAAAGGTATTTCTCGCGCGCATGTGGGATGCACAAGAGAGGGATTATCTCGCGATTCGACGGGGGAGAATGCGTCGGCGAATAATCGTTTGTCGGCGCGGATATCCCTTTTAAATCGGTTTTTCGAATGGGACGCGGCGGCGCATCGGCAAGGTCGAGTTCGGAAGCGCGGCTCTGACGGCGCCAATGCGAGCGCGTAATTACGCGTACACAGAGAGACCCGCCGATTCGATAATCACCGAAATCACCCCCTCCAACGCCTCCCCGCCCCCGGAGCTCGTATCCCACCGTAAGCACTCGACGCATATAATACTTGAAGCGAAATAATCGTGCGTGCCGGTGCGGCCCCAGAATAAATGAATCCGCTTCGAGCGATCCGTCGATTTCCCGCGATCGGTACGCCTGCGTCTGGGAATCGGATCACCGGCGGATCGGCCGCTTCCGTACCTACGAATCTTTAAGCCGAACCGGGCCGAGCCTTTTGTCCGGAACTCTTTTCCATCCTCTTTCGCAACCGCCTCGTCAAATTTCGTTAATCCAACCTCGAAAACCCACTTCGAAAGCGGGAGTACCTCGACGACGAGCACTCTCCGCAGTAATCCGGGCAGAAATTAAGCAGGCAACAACGCGACTCTGTTCGCGATCCAATCCGTTTCCGTGTAACTGGTCAGTGGCGAGCTAACAGGTCTCGTAAAATCGCCATTCGTTTGCGCGATAAACTGCGCGAACGTGGGAACTTTAACACCGAATCAGCAGGTGTTTTCGAAATTGTTCTCGCCGCGAATGTTCGGCCAGAAACTATTCGCGACGCGACGGTTCGGTGAAACAGCGGGAGAATGATAAAAATCGAGCGTTCTCGCGAATAAATTCGCGATCAACTGTTTTTATGATCGCGTACGACGTAAACCAACGGCGCTCGATCAGCGTTCCTTTCGCAAATCGCGAGATTGATCCACGATCGAGACAGTACCGTGCTCGCCTCGACACGAGCGGAACGTTCGACAAGATTATTCAATCTCGGTATTAAGAGCAAGCGATCCGGAGACATTTTGATGATCCCCCTGTTAGGCGAAACTCGTCGTTCATCCAGCGTGTACACCACCCTGCTGCAGCTTCATACGGACAGGTCACTGAATTTTTCAGAGCGAACCTCGTGGAAACGACTGGATCGTGCATCGGTGATGCACCGGCCGACTGCATCGAGCCACCTGTGCATCCCGAAGCGTGACCCGACGACGCGTAAACGACGAAACGACCGTTCCGCGACGGAAAGATTAATTCGGTTACGAGGGGGTCGTTTTCGGACAGCGGATGGGGTGCGGGAGGGCAGGAAGGAGGATGAGGGAATAAATCGCAGCTGCTCGCAGCTGGCCAAGCGGGCCATCCCGGTTCTCCGGTCTAACTGCCGTAGAACATTCGCGATCGATTACGTTATCGAGACGCGTATGTGTGTGTGTCGCCGGCAGTCGGCCATTCAGAAGGGAATCGAGACGAGATCGAGCGTACAAAGCGGGCCACGCTCGCTCGACCACGTCCTATCGCTTTCAAAGGGACAGTGAAATTTTCAAATTGCCTCATTACCAAAGGAAGTTGCATAAAGAGCCTCCTGGCCTACGTGTGTGTCTATATGTGTGTGTTTGTGTATCGGACGAAGAACCTTTGGATGCGCTTCCTTGACAAAAGCGCCGCGGTGCTCCCAGATGCTCCCTCTCTCTCTCTCTCTCTTGCCGGTTTTCGAAGGGACACGCGGGCAATCGCCGTTACATAATGCATTCTACAGTCGAGCGACGAGACACACGGGAGAGCTCTCCTCGTTTAGAAACACCAAACAGGTGACCCGCCCGGCTTGCAACGGCAAACCGTTCTTCCGCCTCTTCTCCCGATTTCACGGCGCCGAACTCCTCTGAAGTGTCGAGGAGAAAAAAAATCACGGGTTCGTTGCACTCCGCGTCCGAGCCTGCGTATGAAAGTAATTATTCCATCGATTCCTTGATCTCTTTGATCTCTTGCGTAACCACGCGGGGCACGGTACTCGTTCGCAGATTGCAATTTCCCCTGGACGAAAACGAGTTTACATCCGCCGCTTTGCTCGTTTGTGTTTCCAGCAGAAATATATCGGCGAAATACAAGTGCAGTTTACAGAAAAATCGAATTTTATACCGGAGAACGTGTGTAGCAGTGGTCTTCAACCTCTGTAAATTTAACGCTTAAAAGGCGGGTTGTTTTTCCTCTGTTTTTCTCGGTTTGTCGGCACTCAATAGTTGGAAAATGTTCAATTTTGACGAGAAAGAATTGCAAATCATTGTCCAGTGTCTTAAATTCACGAATCCACTGTAGACTGGGAGACAGATAAAATATATTGTAATGTTAAAACACAAGTTTTCAGGTCAGAGACAGTCCAGATCTCCGAATGATTCGGTAGAAAGTTTCACAACGTTAAAAAAGAACTGCTAAAAAGAATCGTAGATCGGGTTCCAGGGGTAGTGGGGGAGGGTGGTGCGCGATGGGAAAGCTTCAATCTTCAAAATTCACTATTCAACCGTTCGAATGGAGATTCGACGTTCGTTCAGAATGGAGATTCACCGGGGAGTAGGCGGGGCCCGAAACCGATCGTCCACGATGGTCGGGACTCGATTTCGAAAATTCCGTTCACATGGAAATCGCGCGCGGCCTTCGCTCGCGAGCTGAGCCACCACCACCACCAGCACCATCGCGACGAGCGTTGGCTGAGCCCGTGTGCAACTTCCGTATGCAGATAGCGCGAGTCGACGCGACGGAGTTTGGTCGCTCTCGCGACGACGAACAACGGAAACGAAAACAAAGGGTAAGCGACGCGGGGATGCCGCCGGTAACCGACTTATATGTATTTATAGGCAAAGTTCGCCTGTTAACTTTCCGGTGCGGCGGCGCGGCGTGCGAGCTGTCGCGAGCTTTTTGGCCGATGCCGATCACCGCTGATTCCGATGCACCTCGAAATAGGACAATGACCTCGTTAACCTCCTCCCTGGTTTGCGATTTTTACTCGCGGAATTGCTACTTCGCATTCTAATAACTTGCCGGACGATAAAACCGACTATTCGTTGTACTATACTTGTAGCTCGGTGAAACAGCTGAAAATAATTCTACGTGAAATTTGGAAATGCGGTTGCAAAGGAAAAGCTTCCATCTTGAAATACTTTGTGTAGATTCACTAGCGAAAAGAATTTTATTTCATAAACAATCTGTACCGCGGGCAAATCTTTCTTTATTCTGCGAATTTTTACTTTTCATATTACATAGAAACGTCTTAGAGGAAAATGAAGGTTGTGTAAGCAGCAAATCTCCGAGCTGTGTCGATGTTTTTTTGGAATTATTTTTAACAGCGACCGTGTCTGTTAAGGAACGTGGACGGACTTAGCAGCCGAGTTAATACAAAGGGGCTCTGTCGCTCTCTGAAGGGAAGAGGGTCGTTTGAGCGTCGCGGGACCGTGAACCGAAAAGGCGAAGCCGCGAGACCGATTAACTGACCGTGAAACGAGACGCGACGACTACTCGGACCGAACGAGCGTTCAGAGAATCAACCTCGCGTTGATTCTCGACGCGTGTGCATTCGGAACAAAGAAACGGGGGGCGTTCGTTCGCGAACCGCGAAGAGGTGCTCGATCGATCCGCGCTTCGCCTTTTAATATCGCTACGCGACTCGCCGCGGGTCCTGACCTCCGAAATTCGATTGCCAGCGTATTTCCAGAACAACGGCGGCGACGGATTTCATCCTAGACCTAATCGACCAAGCTATTTCGACGGCCGTTCTCGAAGGTCGCAGCGAATCGATACCGGGTTACGCCTCTGCACGACGTTCGTTATCGGCCTCGTGGCACGCGCGTCTTTTTCCTGATTCTCCCCCCCCCCCCCCACCTCACGAGTTTCCCATGACCCCGAACGGCAAACCGAGAAACCGAGTCAGCGCCATAAGGAAGTATCAGACGGTCCCGAAAAGTTTCTTCAGCGAATCTCCTATTAAATGTGACGCGTCCTTAAAAATTCTTAAAGCAATTCGTAAGGTGCGAACGCGTTAACCGATCAAACTATATAAATCACTGAACGGTGAGACTGCAGTTCCAGCAATCTAGCCGTCGTCGCCACTTCCGAATATCCGAGTAACAAGTTACAAATTGATCACAGGCTCGAACCGGTGAACGTTTTCATGAAGTTGCAACTCGAAGAACTTTTCCAAACAGCGGCGAATAAAACTTGGATTTTAAAACTGTAAGCGCACCTTCCCCTCTCGGTCCACGGGGCGAAGTGGAAAATAATTCCGGAGGTTTTTCGCGTTCGGAAAACGCGGCGTGTTCGAATGGGATCAAAGATCGATAGCGGAAAGTTGGAAAGTCAACCGGGGACGCGGTTTTTCTTTTTTCCTCTTTTTCCGGAGAATGTTTGTCCAGAGATTCGCGAATCAACCGCGGCAAGAGCCAGATCGGCGTGGGTTCGATGCGCGACAAAAAAACGCGAGAGAGGAATCTCGTTCGGCGCTGCACGACGAGAGGAAAATCAATACTCGGTGTCTCGCGGAATGCCCGGTTTTCGTGGATCGTTCCACAACCGGAGAGAGACAGAGAGAGAGAGATAGCCTACCACGATCCTCTCGTTCTCCTTCGAGTTTCCCCGCAGAAGTCGTCGAGATCCCGCTCCCACCACCCCGCGGTCGCGTCGCTCGTAAATTTTCCCGCGCGACTAGCCGGCTCGGGCTGGTTACGAATTTTTCAGCCCTACCGCCCACGATACCCACGTCCCCGTAACTTCTAGAAGGAAACCCGAAGCTGACGGGAATGAAGAAGAGAAGCTTGCGGAGAGACGTGGCTCACCGTACGACCGTGAAAACATTTATTAAGACCTTAATATTGAAATATTCAGAGCTTAGGAGATCCGTATTAGGCCATATGGAACTAGTATATTACACTGTGCGGCTCTAAACGGTCTCTATTTGATGCAGCAACGATAAACAACCACGCCTACCTTAGGTATAGTTCGCACATTAGAGCCTGGCAGTATTTAACCGCAGGCTCGTCGGGGACTTCGAATTCCATGAATTCCTTAACGGACGTCGAATTTTCCGAAGGTGATTGCATTTTATCGGAACGGACGGCCGCGAGGATCTAGATTTCTCCAAAAAATTAGTATGTCACTTTAACGCAACGCACGATTTTCCATCTGTATTTATATCCAATTTTAAATCTAATTTTTTTCATAAAATCATGAATTTCTCTCGCTGACGCTGACACGGTCCTGTCGCGAAAGTACGATTCTCTATCTCGAATTCGCGACCCCGAAAGTTAATGATTTCCTGCAGGAGGACATTTTAAAACGAACACCCCGAAATCCCCCCGTCATGCTCGGGGCTATCGATCAGAGAATTTTTCAGTTTGTCGACGTTAGAGCCAGCGAAGAATGATCGGTCCTTTTGACGGACAGCTCCGCGCGAAACGATTCTTTTCAGTTTAACGAAACCTTTGCCATGTGGTAATCTCCGCTCGAGCGACTTCTCGCTATAATTCCCGGGATTGCTTGCACGCGGCGTAGGGATCGTTTACACTCGATGGAAGCGTAAGAGGGCTCTGATACGTAGAGGATTATCCATAAGGAGGTGGGAAACGCGACGAAACCTCGCAGGGCCGACGATATTTGTCCGGGGAAACGATGCGGAATCGGTGCTCCATCTAGCACCGATTCTCCCGGCGCGTTGCCGCTCACTACATAATTGCGATAACGAACAGTCGATTATTGCGGCTAATCCGAAAGCGGTGCTCCGCGTTCCTAGTTCCTATAGGTGCATCGGTATACGTTCGTTAAGCTCCTTGCACTTTCGCGGGAAGCGCTTCGCGACAGAGCAATCGTTTAAGCTCGCCTCTCGATTATTTATTCAACACGATAGATTGTGCGTCGTGATTGTCGCCGGATCGTAAATCCCCTTGCTCGCAACTATATTCAAGAAAGCCGATGTTCGAGAAAGCCCGTTTCGCAACAGAGTTCGCGAACGAGTCGATCGGTTTTGTCGGGGGTCCCGCCAACAGACAGCGAGAGAAATCGATACGTAAAATAAGTGGAACAAAGCGCCGCTTTTCACCGGGGTTGACCGTTCGATTTGCTCCTCCGTCGAAAGAATCGCGGCCACAAAGCAGTGCCAGATCGTTGTCGCTTTCGAGCATTATTCGCTGAATCACCGACCTCCCCTGTTCCCGCCCGAAAAATTCCCATAAACGTCTCCACGTTGCCACTGTCTACTCGAAACCGTTCCAAACGAATGTTCAAACGGTATCGACAACGGTCGTTCGTTTATCGATATGATACTTCGACCGTACCCGGACTCGACTACCGTCCTCAATGCTGCGATCGTGTTCTACCAACCCCTAAAAATCCAGCCATTATTCTTCGAACTATCGATCGACAGTTCCCAGTTTTTCCACACGGTTCCGTATTTCTTTTTTAATCCAATGAACGATATCATAAACTACGTCTTTTCACCTTTAATTTAAACCATCGGGAGTTCAAAAATTACTACGGCAAATCGCATGCTAGGATAGTCTCGAAGCGAGCCTTAAAAATCCGGCTATTTTTCCCCGAGCTACCTAATCGAGAATTCTCAATGTACCGACACGATTTCGCGATTATTCTGCGTACCTCCTATCATCGAGTGGTGTCTTCCATCTCCAAGGCAAGTTCTCGCGGACATTCAGAAATTCCTGCTAAGAAGCTTCCAACTTTTGACAATTCCGGAATCAGAGAAACGCAAACAAACCAAGATTCACTGAACACACCTACGACGTGTTTGTTTACCAAACTACCGTGTCCGACGTTGTCCTTTCTTCTATGTATAACGACGCTACCACCACAAAAGGTAAAACTATCCGACGGCACGAGACTCCGTATAACAACATCGAAGCTGATAATTATCGATACAGACACTCGAGGCTCTAAACGACGGCATCGAGAAACTGGAAACATGTGGCTCGCGTTGTTTCGGCTTCTCGAAACCGCAGAGGTATTCTATCGGGGGCGGCGACGGCGACGTCCGCTGGTCGAGCTGGGAGAGCTCTTTCCGCGTTGTTTCGGATAGAGGGTCGGTGAGAGGTAGGATTCGCAGGATCCTCGAGGCTGTTCTTAGCCCTGTCTTGCCATTCTCCTTGGTCCTCCATTCTTTTTCTTCCGCTCCCTTTGCCCTCGCGCTCGTTACATCCACGGGTTGGTTTTTCCTTTGGTATCCGGCTCGGTTGATCAGAGCGTCAGTCGCATTCCGACTTCTGTTCCCTGGCCTCGTCTTTCCTCGTCTTCCGTGAGCGGCGCAGCGTCTCGCGATTATTCATGCCGCTCGTAACTTATCCTTGAGAGAGGGTCTCGTTTATCGCGCGTGCGAGAGAGAGAGAGAGAAAGGAGTCTTCGTTGAACACGCCAACCTCCAAATGGATCCAGGGCAGAGACGCTAGCCGAACCGTGGAAACGCTCGAAATTCTCAAAACGGACCTAACGAACGGAGACCCGCCCGCCAGTCCGAGAGCCACCGTTTGCCTCGTGGTGCTCGCCTAAATACGCAAATCGCTCCGGCCAGGAATTACCACCGGAAACCGTCGCAGATTTCCCCGCTACAACGCTACCCGGCACCGGTAGAAATTCGCTTTCGGCCTGGTTTCGCTGCTTTGCAATTTTTCGAATTACACGGCGCGCGGGCGACGTATTAATCGCAGTCCGGTGACGTCGCCCGCAGGACGTTCACGGTCCGCCGCACGGTTGCGTTTCGTTGGGAATCGCTCGGCCGCCAGATCACGGCGTATTAGAACCGTTCGGTGGACAATAAACGTCTTGGTGTTCGAAATTTCTCGAATGAAATTCAGTCCCGTAACTAGATCGCAAGCAATGGCGGCTCGTAGCTGAAATTAGTCGGTGTGCTGCTCCAGAAAATTATTAGCCTTTGAAAGTTGTGTAAATGAGGGACGGCTACCGATATTAAGCTTATATTAAAATGTTATCGATCATATCAAGTGGAAATAGGGGGTGCTGCAATTCCACAGTGCCTATACGCGAGCCGCCACTGTTCGAAAGACAACTGCCGGCGGTCGGTGGTGTTAGCGGCGAGATCAGGTGACGCGCGGCATCGACACTCGACGGATTCACGGGTCCGTGGGATATTTATTTGCAGCTCTGTGTAGCGTTTAATGGATTGTTGTAGCTGCGGGGATCGTTACCGAAATAAACGCGAACAAAGCGGCCGGCCGTTAGAACGCGTTAAATTACTTATGGGACCGTGAAATGGGTTTTTATTTTAGAAAATTCGCTCGCGAAGCTCGAGCCACTGATTTAGCGGTGCAATTATCGAGAAAGTCTCGCAGCAGCACTCGGTTGTCCCGAGCCGAAAGGTTAAAACCGCCGCTCTCTTTCTTTCTCCTCGCACGCGCACGGCGGAGACACGCGAATTCGAGAGACGACGCGACGGCGAGAACAGAGCTCGCGGTGCGCCCCGTTTAAATGGAAAAGTATCGGTTTATCTGGCTCATTAGGCCGTCCCCTCGGCGGAGTAGTGTCTCCGCTAATGTAATAATCTTCGATCCGGAGGCGGAAATTACGCCACTCCGCCGGAGAAAACAGATCCGCTAATACCCTTTCCTCAGGCATTGTTCGAGGAACGATGGCGCCGCATCCGATCTATCCGTGTCCACCCTCTCCGAGACGAACGGGCACGATCTTTGCCGATTTTCCCGAACTTGCCCGAGAGAACTGCCGGACGGTCGACCACGAAAATCGACGGAAAACGCCGCACCTATATGTACATATATTATTTAACACTCCGAGAGTCCCGCGGAAACGAGAAACGGAATTATTTATCCACTTGACCTGTGATATCGAGCGATGAACATTCCAGACGGAATCTACCGGACTTTATTACGTTACTCGGCACCGTTGAACTGCAGAATACGACTTTTTAAATTTGTCTGAAAGTAACCTCTCGACGTGCGGACTCATGTTCGCTCGGTCATGGAACGTTTGCGACCAGTAGCGAAGAAAAAAAAATGTGAAACTTGCTAGCAGTATTTTATCGAAATCATCGACGGTCAGGACGCGCGCCGGCTCGCGTAAGGAAATTCTCGGAAAAGCGCCGAGCGTTCTAGCCTCGTATTAATCGGCGGACATTAACGCGGTTCGTTTGGCCCCGTAAATTCTTGCCGAATACCGACGGCGGAAAGCCTAGTAGACCCCGGTGCCGTCGGATCGAAGCGGATCGAAGCGGATCGGATTGGCGGTCGGCCGAACGGATTCGGAAAGCCCCTCTCGGTAGGTGGAAAGTTGGACGCGCGTGAAATATACCGAGGGATTCCGCGAGATTAAAGCCGAGAATTCGAAAGTTTCTCGCCGAAACGTCGGACAGTTAGCCGGTACAGGCGTGGACAGCCCCCGACGTTCGATCTCCGACGACGCGACGGGGATCCAAATTGCGAATCCGCTCGACCGGATCCCTCGATTGCGCTACTTGTTTTCGGGCGAACGTTCTTTTTTTCCTGGAAAAAAAGTTCGACGCCCCGGAGTAAAACGGGAAAAATAATTCTGCTGACTCTCTGCCGATTCCCCGATTCGGGAAAACCCAAGATTCTCTTTAAACTATCCCAGCACGTTGTACCACCGAAATATATTCTATGAGAATCATTAAACGCGTTCTTTTCAATTTATAATTTGTTCTAGTAAACCAGCCCTCGAAAGTCTAATAATTTCATTTGGGATTATAGTGCGGTGGATTTTCGAAATTGCACATTTAGCGCAGCAGAATTATTGAAAAAATTTCTATATCAAAGTTTTTCTCTAAAAACGATGCAGAATATTATTCGAAAACAGCGGTAAAACGCGAAAAAAGCAGATTTACAGAGAAGCCGAGCTGTATCTCTCCCGAATTTAATTATTTCTCGCTGAGAAAATTACCGACGTCCGTCCGTGGAGTATGTGCTTTCCATGATCCGGCGAGACCGACGAAAAAAAAGAAAGAAAATATATCCGCTTGCGTTTCCGGAAAAAATTCCGAAAGATCCACCTGTTTTTCCGCGCTAATAGGCGGGCGTAGCCCTTCACCGTCGTCGGGCTCCGGGCCCGTAGTAGTGGGAGGAATTAATTAACGGTCATACGCGTGCATTCCTACTTAATTTATCGCGGCGGGGGGCACAAACACCCCTGCAATAATGAAATTCCTCGCGCCGAGCTTATTCAGGCGGAACAACGCGAGGAGGCCAGACGACGACGACGACGACGACGACGACGCGCGTTGTTGTCTTAAAGCTTCGTCGTTCCCGATAAACTCGAATCACCGTCGTCGCGTCGTCGACACGGCGTGGTATCCTCTGGCCGATTAATCGACGGTTCGAGGGACACTCGAAGCATCGTTTCTCGATCTATGATTTCGGTTGATCTCGCCGGGGAAATGCGCGCGCTCGGTCTCGCGCTTCTCTCGTTCGTCGAACACCGGAGTTGATCAAAGGCCGCGGCGCTTTTCACGAAGTGGCTCTCGCGATCCAGCAATTATCGAGCCTCTCCCGTTTGCCCAGTATCAACTTCCTGATACCCGGGGGTTTAATGATGTTAACGAAGGTGAAAATCGATATCCGACGGGCGAGATTCCGCGATAATCGGCGAACCCGCGCGCTCCTGCTCGCACCAACCGAGAAAACTCGAGAGTGCCAGCCGCCGCGCCGCGTCTCTTTCCCCGGGGCCGATAAATTCGACGGAGACGCCCACTTTCTCGCGGATTACAATTTTCTTTCCATTGTCGCCGCGAATTCCGAGGCGTTTGCCTCTCTTCCTTCTCCTCCTCCTACTTCTCCAGCGGTTCAGCTTTTTCCCGTGGCTCCTGGACGCGCAATTCCGCGCGATTGCATTCGCGAACGCGACTTCCGCGCTGCTGGCACGTACTTAAGGCAACTTTGATTGTCTTTATAGTTTACCAAGGTCTGTTTATATCCCTGTGCAGCCAATAATGTTTCCGCCGTGCGACAATTCTTCGTTACGTGCCAAGAAAAAGATCCTGTTGCCGTGGATTTCGATGGAAAATAAAAATTCTGCAACACTACTGCCAGCAGATTTCCAAATAATTGGGAATATCCGGGACGACCGGTTTCTTTTGGTCCAATTAAATCGCGCTGGACGGACGTTCGAACAGTTTCTTTGCCCCGTTAAAATCAGGATGAAATACTGTCCCGAAGTATGTGGCCGCCGGCGCCGTGCATCGCGGTTTTGCGTTTTTCTTTTTCGGCCGGATGAAAAATCTCGGGGGGGGGGGGGGGGAAAGAGCTCGAATCGACGAGAAACGTTTTTCCCGGCGTTAAACGAGCGCCGGATGAAAGGCCTGGAAAATTAACGGTCCAGATCCTCGTCCCGTCGACGGACCCCAGAGGCCTCACGGTTTCCACAGCGAATATGGCGATCCTGCCGAGGGATCTTTGAAATTATTTGAAAAGCCGAGGGCGAAATGCGGGGAACGCGCGCGGCCAAACGGACACCGCTGCTGATCGGCGAACGGCGGCGCCAGACGATCGGGAATTGCGCTTTTAATCCGCCATCTATCGCGAACGAACCGGTAATTGACGATAGGATCTTGTATTTCCGCGCTTCGGCCGGTAAACGTTTATTTTCACGCGCCACCTCCGGCTCGTGATAATTTCAAGTTTTATTGCGCGGGAGGAAAGAGTATTCCTTCAACCTATAGAAACGGCCGAAAGGAGAAATAATTTGATCACGATGGAACGAAAATGTCTACGTGTCCAGGCTAGGTCTGCTGGTGTTCCGCAATTTTCTTGAAGCTTCGAGATCCCTCAAGACCACAGATCGGATCAAGCACATCGTAAGTTCAATCTGTCTTGATTGTCCGGAGCATTCCACGAGTGCTTCGGGGAAAAAAAACGGGAGCAATACTTTCGAGTAGATTCGACCACGGAGGTAGGTTCGAACGCTCGGTAAGTAGTTTGAGGAACGCAAGTGGTGCTTCCAACTATACTCGAACCCTGCCCGACTAGATTCGAACCTTTTTCCGAACCTTCTGCTCGAAACTTCGAAACCGGCCGATGTGAAACGCCGTCGTACGGATCTCCTGGAAATTTCAGCGAAATCGAGCAGCTAAATTATTCGCGATTTACAAATGTCTGTGGCGGAGCATACGACCGCTCGCGATCGATGCGCAGAATTTTAAAAATTTCGTCCAGCGACGGGCGAAGTCGTTCGGTAACGATCGACGACGAGACCGACGATGGTGCCGACGCGACGAGACGCCTATGGAAACAACAACGGCGGCTTGTCGGATAATCAACGGGAAAATCGTGGCGCGCGCGTCGGTCGAGCACCCTCTATTACCTGCGAAGTGCATTCGGCTATCGTAATCCTAATGTAATTATAATGGAAGCAGGCCTGGCAGGATCTGTGCGCTGCCGGCGCGGCGTACGCGCTGACGCTCGTGCTGTTTGCCACTCTCGTTATTAAATTTGTACACGATACGAAAGCAAATTCCATCGGGGAGGGGAAATAAAGTTACCGGGCCGCGCGCACATGTTTGGTCGCGGTGAAAACATCGCGACAGCCCGCCGCCTAAATATCGATATGGATTAAAACGTTTTCTAACGATATGGGATTAAAAGCCCCGCCGCTCCGCGATTTACGCAAAAGCCGATTGCTTTTCACGTCGGCGCCGATTTCTCCAAGAAAAATCAAGTTTACCGTCGTCGACTCCCGTCGATAGATCACGGATCCTTATGCGGAAAAGAGAATTGTCCTCGTCAACAGCTCCACCGTTTTAAATCGCCTCGTTCATTATCATAATAAAGCTGAATCGCTTACGGCCCGAAATGGGCGCCTAACTCCGGTCGGAGATTAGCATTGTCGGTATGCGAACATACGCGAGACGTATCTTAGCTCGGCTCGGCTCGACTCGGCTCGGCTCGGCGCCGAGAGGCGATTATTCGGGCCGCGTTTCCGCTTCCACGGGAAACTTGAAACTTCGCGTTTTCTTTCGCAATCGAGTTACGCTCCTCTGGGAAATACGATGGCGGTGGCTCTTGAAAATTTGATTCGGCCAAGAAGCCGAGCAGTGGCCGCCGCCTGTGCCCACCGTCGAGGAGCCACGGAACGAGCGGACACACGACTCGGAAAAACTGCTCGGATTTTTCATCGCCGGAAAGTAGAGAGGGAAATCAGAGCGACGACGCTGTTTACGGCGATCTAGTCGCGTGGAATCCTCGCCGGGCTCCTCGGCCGTAGCCGTCTCATCCGTGTAATATTCCAACGGATCCGCCGCGAAAATCCGCTCGGATCGCTTTTAACCGCTTCAAACCGCTCACCGTTGTTCGCACTAGCAGCTCCCGGGAATCGGCCTCGCGACTTCTTGACAATGAGGTCGGAATACATTGAGCGCCAACGTTTCCAGTATCTTCCTCTACAATCATTTCGCGAGCACAAGAGAATGCGAGAGCGAAACTTGATTTTATTTTATTCTCAGCAGCCTGGCAATCTTTTAGTCGACGTAAGAAATCTTTTCGCCAAGTTTTCTCGTTAAAAGCATCGTGAAAAATTCGACCATGTAAATGAAATATTGTTCCAAGACTGTTTCCCATGAAACGTCCTGTTCGCGGTGCGGTAGGCACGACGACATCGTCTACGATAAGCTATTCGCTAATTAGAATAGTGTTCCAGCCGTCTCTGCGTGAATACTTGTCGGACAAGGATGTCCCCAGCTTCCGCAACAAACTGATCCTTTGCTCCGAAGTTGCCCGTTGTCACGGCCTTGGGAACTGTCGTCGCTCGAAAGTTATCCGAGCGGCGAGCAGCGTCGCTTAAACTTCGTGCGCCTATCGCGCTCTCCGCCGAGTCGATTTCGAGAGAAAAATCCCTCCACCCCTCTCCCGAATAAATCAAATTCGGTGAGCCGATCTAGATTATTCTACGATTTAAAGAAAATTGTAAACAGTGACGCCGCATCAACACTCGTACCCCAACCTCTATTCCTCCACGCTTCCGCCCCGTGACGTGACACGTCACACTGTCACGCGACTAATAACAGAGAGGGGGTAACCTCCCCTCGATTCCCCTGGTCTGGCGACACAGATTACCTATATATCGTAGCTCGAAGCAAAGCTTCTGCCGCGACCGACGTGCTATGATTTTTCGATCGGCTCGATTGTTCGCTAAATAATTAACTTCTTTTTTCAATGAGCAACCGCCCGGCTTGAACGTGCGCGCAACAGATGCAATTACTTCGGACGAATCGGATCGTTCGCTCTTTGCGACTCGCTTTCCGCTCGCATGTTGCCTGTAGACGCCCCTTTGATGTTCAGCTATCGTTAAACATCAAAACTGAACGTTACAATTTTTCTCCCAGAATTTCCTGAAAAAAATCAGTCAACTCACATTTTAACACTTTGTCTACCGGTAGCTTATTAACAGGGTTTTCAATCATTGCGCTCTGTACCAAACGGGAGCTTGGATATCGTTTTTACATTATAATCCTAAACGAAATTATTAGATGCCGTTAATGGAACTGACATGTTGGTTCTTAATTGCAATTGTTGTTGTTTGCCGGTGGATCCATTAAACAGTCTTCAGCTATGGACCATGGACTTTAAAAATTTACGAATTAATCACCGAGTAGGTAATGTGTTAATAGAAGTTCAATTATCGAGAGGAAACGTTTATCAAAACGAGCAACCCAAAGAGACGTGCAACGGCGCACGGTGCGCATTCCGACGATCAGTCGTCATTGTATGTGTAAAAGTAGAGACAGCGTTCGCGAGGCGCTGGAGCCAGACAAATGGGAACGTCGGTCAACGTCGGGGCGTTGAAATTAGCTTTTGAGCGCAACGAGTCAAGAACAAGAGGATCGTCGGAACTGTCGGTGGAAATTGTTGCCGGCGCGGCGTGGCGCGGCTCCGCGAATAAACGATATCGGGGCGAGGGAGTGCGGATAACGCGGATAATCCGTGCGCATCGTCTTGATCCCAGCTCGTTCGGCCATCTGCGATCACTGCGATCGCATCCGGCGACGACTTTCCATTTTCCGAGCGGGTATCCGCGAACCTATGACCGGCTTGCGACTGCATTTGACGTAATTCATTGACTTTGACACGCAGCAGCCGCTGCCGCCGTCACCGCGCGCCTCACCGAGAACCGTGAATTCGCTTCTCGCTCGGTGAATTTAATCCTGAGCCGGCCGACGCGCCCCTCGCGGCCCCTCTGCCCCGACTTATTTCAATTACAATGGCGACGTAAATCCGGGAGCCTCGATGCTTTCCCATTCGGGTCGCGTTTCCATGAAACGTCGTACTGGCGCGCGCTCGCGTCCCGGTTTTCCTGAAAAGAGAAAGAGAGTCCCGCCGAGGGTCCAGAGACCGATCGAAAAACCGCCGGCGCAAAATTAAAAAACATCTTCCTCCCCCGCCGTGGTGTCTCAAGAAAAATCTAGGATATTGCTCTCGCGGCAAGGAGAAATAAAAATGGGGGAAAGTTCGAACCTCTCGGGACCTCTCTCTCTCACTCTCTTTTCAATCGCGGACCAAGGAGAAAGAAGAGAAAAGTGTCGAAAAAAGGTGCGGGAGCGGAAAATGTCGGCAGCACACCGTGACGCGAAATTGGTGTCCGGACACGGCGTAATCCTACAAATACAATTCATTTTTCTGAATAGATCGCATTGATGAAATTCCGGGAGGCGAAGTTAAACGAAAAGTTCGAAAATAGGGTCATGCGGGATACATGTTTACGGGAACTTTCCTATTTTCGTGAGCTGAATACGACAGCCCTGCTGCCCTATATACCGGGCGTCGCACGAAATTTCCGCGAACATTCTTGTGGATCTAACCCCAGTTGTTATTTATACAGTGTGAGTCTCGCGTATCGCGACGATCGAAAATCACTCGTACGTTATTTATTGTAAGTTCCATACAATTCTAATAATTTATAAAATTAATCATTTTAAGTCCCACGAATTATTTGAGATCGTGACGTTGCGAGACTCACCCTGTACATCGTCACCGATTAAAAGAAGACTATCGATGCGCTATTTTCATCCTGTTGCGATTATTAAAGAAAACAATAACAATTTGCAATTATCATTATTCACAGAGCTCCGCGGTCTAATAATTAATCGAAGTGTACTTTAAAAGAGTTCCGGTTACGTAACTGTTCTTCAATGCTCAGACCCGCGAAGCGTGGTGACAGCTTTTGATGAATCGTGCGACACCCCGTAGAGCGGGACGTGTATTTTTCTTGGGGAAAGATCGATATGAAGATGCTTTTAATTTCGGTCACGTAATGACGCTTTTCAGAGGACGGTGCAGCAGCAGCAGCACGGGCGCTCGATTCGAGCGTTGATCGAACGTCGCTCGACTCGACGTTTGAGCGAGTATAGAGCCGCCGCTACCGCCGGGCGCGAAATGAATCCGACGCGACAAGATAATGTCACTCGTTCGGCGCGTGTCGAGCGATGCGGGAAATCGATTTGAACGCGCCATTGTGCAGCGCGTTCTGCGCGGATGCGCGCAGTCGGACGCAACAAGCTGAAATTCCATTGGCCCCCCCTCCCCCCGGATCCCACCGTGCGTCGGAAAATTTCTTGGTGCCCGGGCACGTGTCACTCCATCCGTGAACGAGCCCGGACCGAGGAGAAGGCGAAATCTTCCGGTGAATCCTCTGATCCGTACGCGATCGAGGGATCCGAGGTTACACGGACGCGATTCTGCATCGAGAGACCGTTCCGAACTTGGCCGTTTCTCAACCGAGCCCGGATAGAAAACGGATGTTTCAGTCACGGCGGTATCTGCCGCAAATCTCGTTATTTCCTGAAAACAAAATCCTGATATTTCATGGACAGTCGTATCCCGCATGGTCCAACGATTTTTATCGAAAAAGATTTATCGGTTTCTCTGTAAAGAATTCTCGCTGGAGCAACACGGTCGTGTAAAATCGTAGAAAAGAATTCCCAGTTACATCGTGTTTATCCGCAATTTGCAACAACCGCAATTTCGCGAACGCCTCTAACTGTCGCCGCAAGAAGAGCCGCAGAACCGTTTCATCCGCGTCACGGCGACTCGACAAAACCCCGCACGTACACGTACACGCGCAAACACACACGACGGTTAACGATACAACTGACCTGTCCTTAGGTCGTGCCATTATTCGGCTGACGGCCCTTTTTTCAGGTATCCATGGTTACAGCTCTCCGCCGCTTCAGGTTCGGCTTTTCATAGCGGTTTTTCTTTTCTTCTCTTTTTTTTTTTGCAAGTAGGTACATAGCACTCCTATTTTCCCGCATTTGTATGTGAAGCGTGCGAGAGCGACGGCGGCGTTCGCAACCCGCGCACGCGGAGCGAAACAGTAAACTTTTTGAGCGATCTTTTTCATCCGTGGACTTTGACGTGGACGGATAAAAACAATCTTCCCAGCCGTCTGCGCTTCGAACGAGTCGTGCGAAATTCACGACTACAGCCCCGCGCAAGACGTAAAGTTCCCTCAGACAATTCGGTCGACCGCATTTCTTGCGGCCCGTCCGTAACAAATATTTGCGAGATAAGAGGAAGAACCGCGTTGCCGTGGCGTGTCGCGTCGCCTCGCACGCTGCAGGTTATCGCTAACGCACCTCGCCTCGTTCCCTCGGCACGGCGCGCGGCGCAGCACGGCGCTTATCGAGATACAGATCGGCGGAGGTTGCTGGGCCGAGAGCAGCCGAGACTATCGTGGCCTTAATTCTTGCCGACGCCCTTGTTTCTTCCGCCAATGAATAATCAAGTTTTCGGTGCGCGAGAACGGCGGGCTTGGCTTGCAAACCCGGGCGAACAGTCGACCCGCTTAGAATTCATCGGAGGATTGAATGCAGAACAGGAGAGAGCGGTAGCTGTGCCGCAGTAGCTAAGCTACCCCTAACCCTCCGGGCCGGCAACGTGGACCACGATGGTCCCACGGGCTGGTAAAAAATTACCTATGAGTAATCACCGACCGGGCAAACACACGGTTTTCTCGGAGAGAGAGGGAGAGAGAGAGAGAAAGCTCTCTTTGGTTTTCTCGCGCGCACCGGGTCCAAGCATCGTACGCGATCGATGCCCGGACCCCTTGAAGTTAGCACAGACTCGCCCTAGCGTTTGCCCAGCATCCTTTAATCCCGTACCCTCGATTCGGCCAGGTTCGAGTTTATCGTTCCTGATTGCTCGTATAATTTTCCATTGGTCGGTCGCGTTTCCTACACGTCGACCACCGAACTCGAGAGAATGAGAAAGAGAGGGAGAGAGAGAGAGAAATTACCCGATCGATCGTACAAAGAAAACAACTCTCGGCGTCCCAGGATTTTTGCAATTTTTATGGCCCTTCGCCTCGGTATCTGGGTTACATCGAAAACAGCATTACACATTCTTAACAAACTCGATTTGCTTTGGGGAATAAGGAAGCCGCGGCAAAGCTTTTCCGTCGCGCGGCGCGGAAAAGAAGAGAGAAAAACCGGCTACACAGAAATAACGACAACCGAGACATTTCGGATTTACGGCGATTTCATCGGTGAAATAGCCGTATCGAGTCGCGAATGTACCGTGCGGATTCGACGCGACAAGTTTCGTAACGCGCGGGGAGCAAAACCGAAGTGAAATAAAAGCCAGGGGCTCGTTCAGAATTTACACGAGTAAACGGAAGAGAGGGGCGCTCTCTCTCTCTCTCTCTCTCTTTTTCCCTACAGGAAGAAAATAGCTGCCGGCTATTTAGCCGACAAAACTCTCGTACCGGACGACGTCTTTCCCATCGTTCGTTTCCGCGTTCCGGTTCCTTTTTCGCGTCGCTTGTTTTCCTACCACCCCCCTCTCTCTCTTTTGCTTCGCGCGTTTTCCGTTCCCCTCGCTGCAGTTCGCGAGCCTCGAGATACCTCGCTGCGAATTAACATTTCGTTAAACGTACCCCTTTTCTTCTGGTAAATCAAAAGTGCCGGGGCACTTCTCCCTTGGAATAACGAACACAATCGGGACTATTTGAACCCGTCGAATAAACGGGCAATCCACCGTGCCGGAAATGCTCGATCTGCACAAAAAATCCTTTCAAACGAAAACAACTCACTGAATGGATAAACAATTATAGATTCAGAGGCCCCTGTTCGGTGTATTTCCATACGAGCTTGATTTGTAAATGGGTTGTTGTACCTAAGACTAGCAAACAGAGGCTACAGTCAAAGGAAAATTGGGAAAATAGTTTTAATTTTCCGAAGTCATGGAAGTCATGACCCCCCAAAGTACCAATACAGGCTAAGTAGTAGTATGAACCATAAAAAACCAAGGAAAATTAAGGAAAAGGAAATGTTAGGAAATGGAAAAATATGTCAAAAAACAATTAGGAAAGTATCAACACACCGCAAAAACTCAATAGAAAATAAGAAAAGTACAAGAAAAATTAAGGAAAAGTTAATGTTAGAAAATGGAAAAATAAGTTACAGGAAAATTAAACAGAAACAAAAAAGGAAGAACGTATCAAGCAAGAAGGAAATGTCAGAAAATGGGAAAAGAAATAGAATTCGGAAAATGAATGGAAGCAACTAGGAAATTATTACTGACCTCCGCATCTCATAACACAATAAGATGGACCACAGGAAAATACCAAAGAAAAGAACAAAATTTTGACTTACTGCGAAGTACAGAACTACATTTCTTAGACGACGTAGAAACTAAGCGCGCTACAACAGAGAGAAGTAGCAAGCAGACAATACCAGCAACCGCAAACGAGAAAGGAACAACGTAACAGAGTATAAAGGTGGAGTATTTCATCCACGCGATGTGCGTGAGCAAGGTGGAGTCTATATAGCCAACAGTAATGCATCCTAGCAGCGAGAAAGGATTTCCGTCCGTGGCCCTCTAGCAGCGAAACTACGAAGCGCCTCCACCCTAGCACACTCGCGAACCAAAGTTCAAAGAGTTCTCTTTTCTTTATCTATTTCACGTTGTTTCAACAGATTGCCAACACGCATAATAAATTGTAGTTACACAGTTACAGCACATTATAACGAACAACCAAGCTCAAATTTCCGTGATAATGCCATTAAAGTTAATATTCCACCAACCAATTTGGAACTTGCGCCGAAAGTTCCCCAAACTGTAGCTACAACGCTTCCGACTACGTTTCCGCATAATTTACAAATAATTTCCATTCCATCTACTTCTTCGGATATTTAACCTTTTAACATTCTGAAAACACGAAGCATTACCAGGCAAAGATAAATATTGCAAAGAGATCTTGCTACGGACGTAAATGTCCCAGATTGCCTGCGGTGAAATGATTCATCTCCATCTGTTATTTTAAAATGTCAAAACGAAAATCGCTATTATCTTAGTACATTTCACATTACTACTTCCGGTGAGAGTTAAATAGTGGAATGATCTCTCTGCAAATTTACGAGCTAGATATACGTACATACATATATGTGCTCCACGTTCGTTCTCGGAGGATTAAATTCTTACCAGATTTTTCATTTCGGCAACAATTTCGGCGTTCCGAGCACAGCATCCTTATGATCTCTATCCACCTGGGTGCAGTTCGGACGTTCCGGACACGACCAGAGAGAACCGTCGAGGTTTCGCGGCGCTTTCGAGAGAGTTAGTTGGGAACGGGGATCGTCGCATTATTATTTCACGGGCTGCTGAAACACCCGGTTAACCCCTGTCTCGGGTCGCGTCGCGCGTCGCAGCGTTATCAAAACACGATCCGGCTTTTAACAGGCCGGGGACGGTAAACGTTCCGATGCACTTTTCCCCAGGATAATTGCATCGCGGCAATCGTCGAAAATAATCTGCCAAGAGATGCAGTTACAGAGCATCGAAACGATGATCGTCCTTTAAAGGGTAAATTCATCGAGGCTCGGGTTTCACGGCCTTTGGACCCCGGGTGGAAAATTTATTCGCTCCCGGACGAGTCTCTCGGAACCGTTTCTCGAGCGTAGACATTTTTGTACGACGCCCCGGAATATTCGATGGGAATTATCGCACGAATATACATACGATCGAGCACCCGGCTGTTATTTATGGGATTCGCACGCAGAGCGAAATATTTTATTATTATTATTATTATTATTATTTACGGACCGAAGTCCTTTTATACAAGTGTTTACAATAGTAAATAAGCATAAAAAGAATAAAGAATTTCTTAGCGTAAAGTTTCATAGGAATGGACATGCTGAAAGTAACAGGAATACAATATATTACCTATAATCATATAATCGCACGCAACGTTTTCTTAATATTCTTGCGGAAGTGAAATAGCCCGCCGTGCCGGCGTCCGGTTTCTTTATCCGATGATCCATCAATCGTAGAAACCTCGTTGCTAATTTGGGGATAGGTCGAATCCATCGCGATCATAACGAGCCGCCACGCCACGCCGCGCCGATTAATTATGGCTGATCGGTGGCGCGCGAGGACGCGGGAAACGGTAATGCGTCGGTATCGCGGAGCGGAATCGAGCAATCCGGTTATTCCTGCGAGCCATTGCTCACCGAAATTCAACCCGGGGAACGGTGCAACGGTACACGGTTCGCCAAACCCGATATTCCATGGGGCTACACCGTAAGCCGGCCACGGGATCGTTACGTAAATTTCTAACGGTGTACAGCCAGCCAGCCTGCCAGCCAGCCAGTTTCTAAACGCCGCGCATCGGGTACGCGCGCACTCCTACACCTGCTTGACCTTTGACCTAACCGGGGATATAACGGGGCTATCGTCGCACCGGAACGCCCACGCAACTTCGTTAATAATCTACCGTTCTATTCCAAGTTTTTACGAGGGCGAAACGTAAGGACGCGGACACGAAATCAGCACCGCGCGCGGTCAAGATCGTAGATTCGACCCTCCACGCGTTACAGTCCGGTCTGCCTACCCTTACAGTGGACACCCTGTTAGTTTTCAGACACACTATTCAATAATGTAATTTTCTACTGTATACGCTTAGGTGGCAATAAATGTACAGTAAATGTACAAAAAATAGTTTAAAGAGGCTCTACCGCCTGCTGTCACAGCAGACACGCGTACAGAGTCTTTGCAAACAAATTTTATAATCAATTTCTGAACAAGCCTTTCCATCTAATTTTAGAAAAGTTATATGTTAATTATTATTAATAGCGCTACGATATTAATAGCGCCGCGACCTGTGCGTGCACGCAGCCAACCCTGTTATAGCAATGTTTACGGCACGATGTTTATATTTTTCTACTCGCATAAACTCTTCGTTCCGGTCGTTTTACCCGTGCACACGACAGTTGCAACGCGCACACGTGTAATTTGAATATCGGGTTGTATCGATAACAAACAATTTGCAATAATAAATATGTTTACCGTGCTCGAGAAACCGGTAACATGTAACCAGGTATGTGTCCGCCGAATGAATCGTACTCGGAAATAATTTGCCGCGCAAATAAGATCGCAGAATATAATTCGCGTGCGTCCTGATTTCGAAACGAGCTTAATTTGTTGTTTCATTTGCGGCAAATTATTTGTTATTTTCGGATCGAATGAAAAATGTCCGACTCGGTGGCAGAGGGGTGTTTATGCATTCCGTGTGCTCCCAGGAGTAACACGGCCGCGGCGCGAATAAATAATGAATAAATAATAAACAGACAGGGCCAGGATTTTCCTCTGTTCTCAGGCGGATCGCGGCCACAACCAGTTTCGTTTAGCCCTCGCTGAAGCGGACAAATTAATTCGACATTACCAATCTTTCGATCCTCGTACAATTTTTAAGAGCCGATCATTGACGGATACGTGAACTTCTCGTTCATTTAATCCACTTTTTCCCTATCATGGACCCGCCATTTCGACTTTCACCCGCCCCGAGGGGCTGATTCTCGTCGAATATCCCCGTTCACGCATAGTATTCTTCCAACTTCTTCCCAATTCCATCCGAATTCCAACTATCCCCCAGACGACCCGTAAAAGTTGGACCCGAATTTTCGCGTTCGAAGAGCGGTCGTTTCGTCGGGCGGCGAAATCGCCGTGAGATGGACGGAACGGACCAACGCGGGTTCAACATTAAATGGTACGGGCTCGGTTTTACGAGAGGAACGAGAAAGAGGGGTGGAAGATACCGCGATTGAAAATCGGCTGTCGAGTTCCCCCGAGCGTGGTCTCGGTGAGGATAGGAGGGGAGTTGTGTCTCTTCCTCGGACAATACGGTCGCAAGGTATCCCAGGCATCTCGGAATGTCGCGTGCCAGGTTATTCCCGGGGTTCGAGAGCTCCCTTAACGCGCGGTGAAATTATCTTCCGGCTGGATCCAATAAAACTTGCCGCGAACTTCGTCATTGTCGCGTACGGAATCGTTCGTACCCACTCCGTTGTTAGCGTTTTCGTTTACCTTGGAAACTCGGCTATCTATCCGGGCTGCAGGATCATTTGCCTGATCCACCAAACCTCCACCCCTTAAAAACAAGGGCCGGTGTCTCTCCGTCCCTTTCGCGCTGGAGGTGGCGCGAGCGCGCGGCTGTTGCGTCCGACTGACGTAATTAACCGCCGCGACCAATAATTCTGGGGGTAATGCTACGATTTAATGTAACGGGAGATCAATTAAGCCGGACGTAACGAACGTTCATTACGAATTGATCCTGTGCCGGTGCATAAAACGTGGGACCGCCCCGGCAAGCAAAATAATCCCGTTTAATTAAAACGATCTCGCGCGACGGGAAATCGTCGTCGCAGTGCGGCATTAACCGGCGATCGGAACCTCGTTTCCCAACGGGGGTTTGTAAATACGAAAACAATTTTCGCGCGAACTTTCACAACGGACGTTTCTCGTCCACGAAGAGCCGACGCCGCGCTTTGTCGTCGCACGGGCGATTTTCCGGGCATCCGATACGGCGAACGGCCGTGTTCCATGAACGGTTCGAAGCTCGTAAGTGTCCCGGTGAATATTTCCGTAGTTCGTTGAACGGACACGGTAATAGCGATCGCGTCCTGATTATCAGATTGCTGCGGCGCGCCGGTATGCAACCGTGGTCTCGCTGAATTTCCCTCCTTCCCGGGTCCCCGGCTTCCCGGTTACAGCCCGAGAGAACACCTGTCGCATACAGGGTGGTCTTGAAACGTACAACGTTATTTTTCCGGCAGCGCTGTAGAGAGAGAGAGAGGGAGAGAGCCTCCTCGTTTTCCTTCGATTTTCTCTACTTCTCTTCTTGCTGCAAAAACGGAGAAGCTTTCGTCGAAAATAGCTGTGTCGGCCGAGGAAGTCTCTGGGTTGCGATCCCGTTTCCCAAGGATCGGAGGAGGTTGCGAAACTGTTACGAAATTTGAGCCCGCGAGGAGATACCAGCGCCCGATTGAACGAGATACATAGCTGCCCCCACCCCCCAGACTCTTGGAATCGTAACTCCGCCCTGTAACTAAACCTGCGCTCGTTTAGTCAACCGCCGTTATCTCGGGGCTCGCACGCCACTGGAGTCAAGAGGATTAAGGACCAACTCGGTTCCATTATTTTCTTTTATCGCGATCGCGGCCATTAATTTCGAACCGAGTCCATTGCCGACTTCCAGAAATAAGGGAAAACCGTGCCCGAGACCTCGTTCCTCGTCCCGGTTTCGCGCGCGGTCTCTACGAATCCTCCTTCGACTTTGATCTAGTTAGAGGCACGCGAGAATTCTCTTCGCGGCGAAAGCCCTAGCTGCGGCAACGCCATCTACACTGCGTGCCCTGTGAGCCCCTCTCCACCCTCGAAAGGGAACCGTTCAACTTCAATTTTAACGAGCTTTCGTACTATCGCGCAGGTCGTGCATTGACACAAAAGCTCGTTAAATTTGTTGACACTTAACAGTCGAGTGGTGTGCTCCGAGTAACCACTAAAAATTGCTGTAGCATTATTTGAAATACTGTTTACATTATCGAACATGTTGCTGTCTAATCGATTACTAAACATTTAAGTATTGTACGAGGTATTGCGTCAATTTTATACCCATAAAATTTAAAAGATCATATAGAATGGAATTATTCCAGGCCGGAGGAAACGTTTAGTTTTCCTGTCGAGGGGTTCTTGTTAATTCATCGTGTTAGATTAAGATTTTTCTTCCCCGCGAAAGCGCTAGGAGCCAACGCCTGAATCCTCGAATCCACGCGTTTTCTGTCGATTCGATCGACGCAAGACGACGCGAAAGGCACACCGCGGTCCCAGCGACCTTCGGGTTTCGCAGTTTGTTCGGGGAACGAAGGGCGAGGGAAATGGAGCATGCGAATATCGCTCCCGGGTCCTTGCATGCGCGCCGGGTACATGCTCGTGTTCGATAGGGCGGAGAGAGGATCGACGGGAGAGAGAGAGCCAAGCCGAGGTAGCGATCGGTGCTCGACGACGGGACGTTATGAATTAAATATATCGGTAAGCCGTAGATAATGGAATCTCTAACGAAATTGGTATGGACGGCGGAGACGGGGTGTCGGTTGCGGGGCAACCGCGAATGACGTAGACGTTTAATTAATAGCAGCCGACTTAAATGCTTAAACGCCCCGCGGAACGAGTTCACTGGGCCAGGCGGCGCGACGCGGCGCGACGCCTACCGTCGGCGTCGTCGATCCGCAAGCCAGCCTATCGCTAATTCGCTACGCACACCGATGCCTAAACCCCGGGTATGCCGTTTGCGGTTCCCGATCTCAACATGGCGCCCTATAACCGACGCCAGGCGCTCACCCAATTTCTTCCGGGATACTCGGGATCCATCCTAGTATCCTAATTTCGGCTGGCCTCGAAACGGTGATATTTTCGATTCGACAAGATTTTTCTCGCGACCTTCTTCATGATCTCAATCCTCAATCTATCGATTTATTTCGGTGCGATTCACTTGCCCGAATGCGTTCTTGCGGGAATGGACTCATCGAAACAAGATGACCGGCGTGTGCGTGTGCAATCCAGCATATCGCGGCATAACAGCCCACAGTTTGTCACGAGGAGCGGGTTGCACGTTCAATCTTTGAGCGGACGCCCGCTTCCATTCAGTCCCATTTTCTCCTCCCGTTTGCGCGACCGTTGCTCTCTATTTTTATTTTACCGTGGCGGGCGCATAGCTGCCCGCATTTGCATAGTATGAACGTGCCCGCGTATATTTTACGCCGACGCGACGAGACGCGGCGCGGCGCGGCCCGAGAAACGTCAGGAGCAGCCCGGGTAACAAATCCAGCGTGTCAAAGCGAGGCTTTGCGCTCCTCCATCGAGGACACTCGAAGACAAGCAGGTGCGCGGCGCCCGCCAACGCCAGCAAACAAACGTGTACATACAACGGGGAGGAAGAGAGAGAGAGGGAGAGAGAGAGAGAGAGACTAGCCTAACCTGGCCTGGTCGGAACAGGGATACGATAGAAAACTTCCACAACGCGTGCGAGACACGAGCTTGCGAGGCACGGAGCTTGCGAAACAAGGCGGGTTTCGGTGCCGCGGTTCCCGTTTCGAGTTTCTACGGGCGCACCTGCGAACTCGAGTGCCTCCACGACGGATTACTGTTCGCTACGTACCTTGCGATCAGAAACGCCGGCAGGCATATTTTCAAAAGCGTACCGCCTGGAAACGTTTTGAATATGATTCAGTAAATCATCGTACCGGTAGACTGCAGATTCGTATGCCCTTACGGGCTCTGAAAATAATTTCACACAGACCTCTACCGCTGGAAATAAGAGTTTATTTGGAGAAAATTTGTCTAAAAACTGAAAGTCGGCATCAGCGGTTTTGCAACGGGGTCGATCGAATCGAGCTGCTACGAACTTCTATTTACAGTCGAGCTGCGTTTATAGGAAACGCGAACTTCGTTTATGGGGACCAGCTTTCGTTATATATATGGACTCGGAATTGAAATCTCTGTTATCCGAACCACGTTTTAGTATACTTTCGGTCGTACGAACACAGTGGAAAGTTTAGACTCACCTTGTTTTTAGACGAACAGGTAGTTTTATTTCAGAAATAAACGAGAACTTCTGCAATCGTCCAATGTCTTGTATCTGGAAACGACAATAACATATCAGTACAAGATACACTGTTTTGAACATACACTACACACTACACTATATAATGACAAACAATATCTTTAGGTAGAAATTGTATTGTAAAATCATTGATTTATTGCATTTAATTCGATCGAACAGCGAAACTTACTGTGTTCTTATTTGATTTTTTACGCTTTTCTATTAAATAAGGCCGAGTGCTTCTTTCCTTTGCACAGCAGCGTATATTAAAATTATTAATGAAGAAAATAAAGTACTCGAAAATTTTATTTCGCATAAATATTCACAGCCTAGTAACAATTTAAATAGAAGACCATTTTTTATGATTCCAGTGCAATGCGGCCGTGGGGGTGAAGGCGTTCTTCGACATGATGCACAGCGGCCCCCATAAGGTGATGCTATTCGGAGCGGCTTGTACTCACGTGACCGACCCCATAGCGAAAGCGTCCAAACACTGGCGTCTCACCCAGGTAAGCCGAGAGAGAGAGAGAGAGAGAGACAGTCAAGAATAAAATTGCTTTCTCAGTTAACCCGCATAATACAGAAACGTTTGAAACATCACCATCGCGACGCGCGTCTAATTCTGCTTCGAAAGTTTAGAATTTATACAAAGGAGAGAAAGAGAACCGACTCCCCCAAAGCCCGCCCTACCTCTGTTGCAGCTCAGCTACGCAGACACGCACCCGATGTTCACGAGCAACAGCTTCCCAAACTTCTTCAGGGTGGTGCCATCCGAGAACGCGTTCAACGCTCCTCGCGTGGCGCTCTTGATCCACTTCAATTGGACGAGGGTCGGTACCATCTACCAGAACGAGCCGCGATACGCCCTGGCAAGTATCTCCTCGCAAAAAACTGCTTTCGAACCAACAGAAGAAGAAGAAGAAGAAGCTTTACCACCCCTCTCTCGCTCGAAAACGGAAGACTGATGGGGAGGCTCCGCGTTATCCAGGAAATTCTGTATTAACCAATGAAACGTTCAATTACCATGTCGGCTTTTTGCTGATCGCCATCTGTTGCTTGCATACTTTTTATTCGAAGAAGGGCTGTGTCCTTATTTGCAAGACCATTTTCGCGCGAATTCGTTCGCAGAAAAAATTTCGCACGCATGTTCCATACAACACTGATGGAAATTTTTGAAAATGAACAATTAGAATTGGATAGATCGAGGCGAATCGGAAATAAAAAATAGTTGAAAGGCTATAGCCGGGTTTGGTGGTCAAATTCGCCCCCGACGAGTTTTTAATCGAACTTTGGCAATTCGATAGCCTACCCAAAAAGACCCCGATCTGCCAAGTTACAGCCCCATATCTCATCTCTAAGGGTGGTTATTGAGGAAAATCGAAAAACCAGTTTTTGGCCCATTTTCCCCATTTATTGACAGTTAAAAATTTTGAAAAAATTCTGACACATTTTGGATACTAAGCCAGATAGTATGTATCATTTTCAGATTTTTCCGTTGCAAACTGTGGTTGTAAAACACGAAAAAACGCAAAAAAAGTGGAAAAAATGCAGATTTCGTATAGAAATCGAAAGAGCACTACTACAGATTTAATTTAGGAATGAAATATTATCATAAGTATCATGCTCAATTTTTTTCAAATCCCTGAGAGTGGTGCGTCATAGTTGAAAAAAATAAAAACCACTTTTTTCAGCGTTTTTCCTAAGTTATACCTATCTTCTCTGAATTAAAAAAATATATTATGAAACGATAAGTGATCCGATTCGCCTCGGTCTACCCTATCCCCATTTTGCGCGGCGAAGTGTGCAAACGTCGAAGGACGCATACAGGACGTGACGTTTTGCATCGTAGAAGATCGTGGCGACGACGTATGATAGGAATGGCGAGGGTCGCGCGCGACCGATGACGCTTTGCGGACGGTCGGTCATCCATTAGTTCAAATTGATCGTGACACTGAAGTTTCGTCCCTGTTATTAGTCGTGTTAAGTTGGAGAGTGAGCGAGGACTGTTCACTCTGCTTGCAGGCGCACAATCGATTGGTCGCCGATCTAGACGACAGCAAGATGGAGGTGGTGGAGACGCAGAGCTTCGCGACGGAGGTGAGCAGCGCGCTCGAGAAGCTCAAGGAGAAGGACGTTAGGATCATTCTAGGAAATTTTAACGAGGACTGGGCCAGGCGGATATTCTGCGAGGCGTACAGGTGCGCAAGAAATTACGACACGTTGCTTCGGGGTTTATGTCGGCTACTGAATCGAGCGGAATACGTTAGAAACTCGCGCGGGTTCTGATGCGAGCCCGATGTTAGCTAATGAGATCTTTATCCCTCGATGATCCTGGGTTAATCTACACGGTCCTCCTTTACAGTCTTCTAACCAGAAGACACTCTCATCATCTCCACTCCATAGCCAGACCCTTCGGAACATGTACCCGTACAGAAAAGAACCTATAATTCTTTTTTAAAAAAAAGAGAAACAAATAATAAGAATAAGTGTACTCGATTTCGAACTGCCGACTCACCTTCGTCCATTAAACAAACTACACCTTAAAAGAGCGTACGCAACCTCTGTCCCGCCTGTTGAAAATAAAATAACGAAATATCGACAGAACCATCAGGCCGCGCTTCTTCGATTTCCCTTAAAAATAAACTGTCGGCAACATGTTAAAACAATAGAGGCAATCCGATTCTAAGCTCGTAAACGCTTACGGTTGGTAGTAACGTAGACAATCGGAAACTGAGATAGCGGCGACGGGACAGAATAAAAACGCCGTAAGGAGGCGGAACGACGTCGAAGCCGATCGGAACCGTTGCACGATTCTCGTTTCCAGATTCGGCATGTTCGGCAGAAAGTATCAATGGGTGATTATGGGTACGTACGCGGAGGAATGGTGGCTGCGTTCCGACGGGGACTGCGCGCCCTCGGAGCTCTCGGAGGCTCTGCACGGCGCCATTTTGACGGACCTGCTGCCGTTGACCTCGGAGGAGCGGGGCCGCGACACTTATACCGTGGCCGGCATCGTAAGACGATCCTCTCGCCTCTGTTAAAGTATCGTTGGGAGCTGGGGGCGGTGGTCGGTTCCGATCGTAGCGTGTAATCGGCTCCGAAGATTAATCCTTTGCCGCGCTTAATCTTTTCTCCGTTTCCCGAAATCCCCGCGTTTCGCTGGGATTGAGTGTGGCCGCCTATTTGTGGCTGGTCGAATAGCTGCAAAAAAGACGGGATGCATCGACACAGAGAAAGAAGCTAGCTTCCTCGGATTCCCCAGGTTTCCAGGAACCTAGTTTCCTTTATCGGTCGACACGCATTGATCTACGACAAAGACAGGACGCTGCCTCGGGACCCGAAGCTTTCCCAGGGATTGGGACACTTTCGGACGCTGCTTCTCGTATTTTTTCGCAGTCTCGCGAACCGACTCCCCGACTCCCAGCGATTGTTTCTGGACGCCTAGGCTGGCCCAGTCGTTCGGAAAATTCTTTATGCTTCCGGTTCGAATGTTTTCCAGACGCCGGATCAATATCGGGTCGAGTACGACTCGAGACGGGGCACGGAGTACTCGAGGTTCCACGGATACACGTACGACGGTATATGGGCGGTCGCTCTGGCTATACAACACGTGGCGCGCAGGATAAGACACTATCGCCGCAATCAGACCATATCGGATTTCAGATACAGGGACTCGCTATGGGAGAAGCTGTTCCTCGAAGCCCTCAGAAACACCAGCTTCGAGGGAGTCACGGTGAGCTCCGAGGAACCACGGCATGCTTAAACCAACCCTAAACCCTTTGCCCACTGAAACGCCTTAACTCTTTGCGGTCCTACGTCGAGACTCTGACTCGGCATATCGCCGGGTAGCGGAGATTGTAAAAGGAAACGGGATGGGTTTCATCTGGCGGAGTCTATTTTATTTCGCGATCGAACCTGCCGGCTTTGACAATAACGATAAGGATTATGGGAACCGGCGAACTTGAAACTAAAGATACCTTCGGTCAAATTTCGTAACACCTTGAATGTCGAACCTCTGAAATTCTGTAAAATCGAAGTATCGATCCAAGAGCTTTCTCGTTTTTCATTTTAATCGATGCTAATGGTTGCAAGAGTACTTCGTGTACCGTTAATCGGGTACCTTTTTTTTTGTTTTGTTCGATCGGATCCCCAATTATGCAAATACAATTACACAGCGCCGATCGAACAGCAGCGAAACAAATGCCGAAGAGGCTGATACGAAGCAACAAAAGTTCGCCAACACCGCAACGGCTTAATTCCCGCCGTTGCGCTGTAGAACGGCAAAAGGGCGCCGGTATTTAATTCGAAACAATCTGGAACCGTTCCCCCTTGAAATTCGTCCTCGGGAACCGATGCGATGGGAAAAACCGATCGATCCGACCTTCCGATTCGAGAGCATTAAAATAAATGGAAGTTTACGCTCGGCCGACTATTCGAGCGATCCGCCCGCCGCGTCGCGCCGCGCCGCGCACCGAGGCATTCCACTCAAAAAACGTCCGGCAAAATTGTTCTCGCGCTTCGATCACGCATTTCGCACATACCCTGGATATTAATTCACGCGCGCGCGCGCACATTCGAGCACTTTTCCGAATGATTTTGTTTACCCGTAATCAGGGGCGCGCGGGCGCGCGTTAATGCTTCGATTAACGCTGCGCGCTGTTCTTTCCCTTTGCCAATTTACGCGTTGACGGATCTTGAAACGTCCGTATGTGACCGCGAGTTAACTCGATTTAGCTGTACAAGCGATCACTGACGCGAATACGATTCAACATTTTTTTCATTAACGACGGAAATATTTTATCGTATTAAGAAGCAGGACAAACGAGATATGAAAATTTTATTCGATATCGCATTGTATCGGACAAATTAAATCATTTTCACGTGGGTATTGTAAAGGTGAGAAAATTTTACGATGAAAATATAGCATTTGCAGTGGCCGTTCCTTAAGTCCGCAAGCTTCGGGCTGTGGAAACGGTGGGCACGGCTGTCCAGATATCGAGCGACCAGTCATGCGCGTCCTCTCTCCTCCACTCGCTCGTTTCCCCGCCCATTACGGCCTCGGGCGGGGCTAGCGCGAGCCGCGTGGCTGTCGAGCGGCCAGTCACACGCGTCCTCTCCCTACCACTCGCTTGTATCTCCGCCCATTTCACCTTAGGGCGGGGCTAACGAGTCCCAAAGTTCGTGGAAGGCTATTTTACCTCGCCCGATGAATTCGTTTGCGTGTTCCAGGGGCCGGTGAGGTTCTACGATAACGAGAGGAAAGCGTACATTCTGTTGAAGCAGTTTCAAAGTAAGTAGGCGTGTCGACACTGTCCCCGCTGGAGTGCCTCGTATTCGTACACGCGGCGTTGTTGCAGGCGGGAACGAGGTAAAGGTCGGGGAATATGACGCTGTCACCGGTGTTCTGAACCTGACCAGAGGTCAGCCATTGGTCTGGAGAGGGAGATCACCGCCGAAAGATCGAACCCTTCACTTGATCGAGCACTCGACCGTAAATATTACAATCTATGCCGTGCTTGCCTCGGCGGCTAGCGTGGGTATCGTCATGGCAGCCATTTTTCTTGCCATCAATATCAGATACAGAAATCAAAGGTGATTATACGTGATCGAGATCTCGCGAGATCTCGACTTCATGGAAACGATGCCCCGGATTGTCCTCGGTACACGAGCCGACACACGTGTTCGATGGTGAACGGACGAAATGGCAGGCGAAAATTGCGCGCGGGAAAATTCCCCATGCACAGAAGCCGGATTGCTCATTCTGAAAATTTGGTTGACACGTTCGCTATCGCCCTCTTCGTTAGCTTGCCCGTTTTCATCGTTGAAACGCTTTAACGAGCACAATGCACGAAATATCCAAAATTAATTTGACAAACGAACTCTCTCGCTCTCTGGACACTATATTCAATGATTTTAAATAACAATGCGTATATAATCAAATCAAATCGCGTAGCTGGTAGCGAACCTGTTACAACCGGAACGTTAAAAATATGAGCAATTTTCGACGCGAACGATAGTCTGCGCAGCGGCGGCGCGTAATTTTCGCGTGCGCGCTTCGTCGCAAGAAACCGTGCCCGTTTATCTCTCGCGGCGAGAAAAACGTTGCCTTAGAAATTCCTCCGGATCCCCCGTTTGTTGTCTTTCCATTTCCGTTGCGTGCACGTGTTCCGCCAGCATATATCCCTCTCAGCGGCTCTTCTCACGATCGACCATCTTCAACGTTTCAGATACATAAAAATGTCATCGCCGCATTTAAACAACCTCATTATCGTCGGATGCATGCTGACCTACAGCAGTGTAATTTTCCTTGGGTTAGATTCGCAGCTGTCCAGCGTAACCGCATTCCCGTATATTTGCACCGCGAGAGCGTGGCTACTGATGGCTGGTTTCTCGTTGGCCTTCGGTTCCATGTTCTCGAAAACGTGGCGGGTACACTCGATCTTTACCGACGTCAAGCTCAACAAGAAGGTGAGCCCTCTACACACCCGGAAAAACCATCTGTACCGCCCGTGGACCCAAAGGGCGGTGCGTAAAGTGGACTTATAGATGCGCGGGGGTTGAAGCGAAAGACGGAAGGGGAGTCGACCCTTAAAAGCTGAAGGACGTTTTAAAGCTCGACTCCCCTTCCGCCCTTTCGCTTCAACCTGACAGAACTGGACACCGTCCTTTAGGTCCATGGTACCGCCATTGAGCGCCATTCCCCCCCACTATTCTCGAACAATGGTTCGGTCTCGAATCTGCATCATTCTGATCGTTTAGGTTATAAAGGATTACCAGTTATTTATGGTGGTCGGCGTATTGTTGGTTATTGATCTGGGGATTATGACGACGTGGCAGGTCGCGGACCCGTTTTACAGAGAGACCAAACAAATGGAGCCCTACGTACGTAAACGAATAAAAAAAGAAAGAATACCGAAAGATTCATGATAAAACAAAATTAACCGGCATTAACCGTCGACGGTCTCTTTCCTTGCAGCCCCATCCTTCTAGCGAGGACATAATCATAATACCGGAAAACGAGTACTGCCAGAGCAACCGGATGACCGTTTACTTAGGGTGCATATACGCGTACAAGGGTGTCCTGATGGTGCGTAATAACAGTAATTAAAATACGGACTTTTTTTCTACTGCTTGTGAAACTTTTTGTTACTTCGCCGAACGAGAGAAGACGCCGACGTTAACGAACCGCTGCGCTGCCGGTTTTAAAAAGAAATCCGTGAACGCGAGAGTTCGCTGGTTGCGTGTTTGTAACTAGACAGTGGGATGAAAATCTAATTTTTGTAAGTAGCCTAGGCTCGAAGTAGGTTGTTCGCTCGTAACCTCGGGGACCAGTGTTGGATTGGCCAATGAGGGAGCGTCGCGCCCGTACGAAATTCTGTGCGTTTCATAACGTAGCCTTGGAATTTTTTAAGTGGTGCTGGTGCCTCTGGAGGTTTTAATCCGACACTGTTCCCGTAACAGGCTACCCGGGCCTCGGAAGAGTTGAAGCTTATATAGTTAAGGGTACAATGTAGTTCGTGCGAAACGATGTAATTTATCGTATCGACACGGTGCTTGGCTACGGTTCATCAGGAGGCTAGACGGTGTCCCGTGTCGTATAATCGTTTCAAGCTTCCCGTGTTGCAGATATTCGGAGCCTTTCTCGCGTGGGAAACGCGACACGTCAGCATCCCCGCGTTGAACGACAGCAAATACGTCGGGATGAGCGTGTACAACGTGGTGATCATGTGCGTAACCGGAGCGGCGATCAGCTTCGTGCTAGCCGACAAGCAGGACGCCATGTTCGTAATGCTGTCGGTGTTCATAATATTCTGTAGCACGGCGACCCTGTGCCTGGTTTTTGTGCCGAAGGTACACACACTATCCGTTCGAATACACGTTTCGTGCGCGTTGCCGTTCACGCGACGAACACTGTTATGCTTAAGAGGGCCTGTTTCCTATGGCAGCTGATAGAACTGCGAAGAAACCCGCAGGGAGCGATAGACAAACGCATGAGAGCCACCCTAAGGCCGATGTCGAAGACTAGGCGCGACTCGAGCATGAGCGAGTTGGAGGAACGGCTGAAGGAGGCCACCCTGGCCAATCAGAAATTTCGTAAGCAACTTTTGGAAAAAGACTCCCAGCTGCAGGTAAGCGAACCATCTTGGAAACCAACATTGTGAAACAATTTTAACAATGAGGATGAACGGTGACAGAAACGTTGGTATCTCGAGAATGTTAACGAATTCTATCTAGAACGTTCTCGGGCCTTCCTACAGACAAGTTCTCGAAAGTAAATAGTTTTAAGCGAATATATAGACAGAATATCGATCGATATCGTGCTACTTGATTAAAATCACACTACCCGCTGGTTTATAAGTCGGCAAACCGAGTAAACGCGACTGTCCGGGTTGCAGATGTTCCGGAGGCGGCTGGAAGACCAATGCGCGACGAACACGCAAGAAGCGATGGACAGGCTGACGGTTCCGCGGCAAGAGGGGACGCTCAAGAAAGAGGGTAGCTAGCTGATTAGGCTATAGGTGACTATGTTGTACGCGGTGACAGACTGTTCTGATCGATACTTTCGCCGCAGGCATGTCCGTCAATACGGAGACGACGGACATCTCGATGTCGATGTGCAGTCTAAACTCGACGACGATTTCCCAGCCGGAGCCTGATTACGCGAACACCAACGGGCTCGAGCAACAGGCCCCAAAGTGCGTACGAAACGGGAAACATGGGCGGAGCGTTTGAGAAACTGGTTGTCGAGCGACCAGTTACACGCGCCCTCTCCACGCCACCTGCCTATTTGCCCGCCCACTGTGACTAGAAGTGGGCGGAGCGTGCGTGTAGGCGGAGCGTACGCGTTCCCAGCGCTCCTCTCGAGGCTCCTGCTTACCAAAGCTCGCTGTACTTCTGTTTCCAGGAAGAAGACTTCCTTCTCGAAGCTCCCAGCGATCGCGATCGACGCAGAACGCGTCCCTCTGATGCCACCGAGCGAGACGAAGCAGACTGCCGAAAGCGTCACGCCCACAATGCCGTCAGCGTTGAAGCACACGGAGGATTCGGAAACGACGCGCAAGAGGAGTCGAACTTCTGGCGTAGGGAAAGAAAGCGAGCCTTTGATCGAGAGAAGCCCGGAATCGCGTCCTGACGGTAAAACTAACGTGGATTTCGTGCCAGAGATCGTGGAGGAGGGTGACGCGATTATTCTTGAGGAAACCGAGATACCGAGGCACGGGAAACCTATTAGATATAGGGACGATCGTAGGTCTAGACTGCCCACGCCTCCGCCGACCAAGAATGTCTCCTTCGGCGAGCTCCACGAGCAGGACTACCTGGAGCAGGCGATTCTACCTCCGCCGATGCAGTTCGTGCCGAAGCATCGACACTCCAGTGAGTGTATACGATGAGATTTTATGGCAAAAAACTCATGATCGGTATCGCCCGTATGATGATCGATGGTTACCTCTTCCAGCTTCGGCAGCCACGTCGTCCTATCAGTCCCTGAAGAGGAGATCGTCCGTGAAGAACAATGGCATGGCTCACTCCCACCACGAGCTATTCCAGACCCGGCGGACCAGCGTGCCTATAAACTCGATCAGCTACATCTCCACGGAGAACGTGTCCAAGTCTGAACGAACTGAGGTCTCTTTAGGGTCGTTCGACAAGTCGTACGTGATCGGCGAGTGCGGGCACAGGCGGGCGCTGGTCGCCGGGACCGGGTACCGTTGCGAGAAGCACGGGGGCGGGCGTGGCCACTCCCACGCGACCTTGAACGGCTCCGCGGAAACGCCCCCTGTGCCTAGGCGGCAGAAGAAGCGGTACGACTCGCAGAACGCTAGCTCGCCCAGTGTTCCAGCGGTTGTCAGCGCGAGCTACTCTGACACGGGTAAGGAGATAGTTAAGCGGGAATCGTTCTCGATCACGGTATAATAAATAATTCTCAGCGGTGCCTCAGCGAAGAAGACAGTCGAGCGTAAAGTGAATTAAATCGTTACTGACTTGAATCTGATCTGTTTTCAGAAAAAGGTGAGGAGTCCGTGTCCACGATCATTCAGCGATCGGTGTCGGAGCGCTCGCGCGAAAAGTGTGCCCGTTTGCGCACCGAGGGGCACACGGTTACCGAATGCCCCCACCGGGCCGCGCGGAGGATACGAGAGTGCAGGCACACCGAGTCAAAGCTTCGGCAGCAGGCCCGGCTGGAATATGTGCAGAGCACGCCGAACGTTGCCACCATTCACAACAACAAATTCGCGAGCGCCAGCCCACGCGTCGGAGGCGGATCCGGGGGCGTGGACGGAAACGGCGCGGGAGGCGGGATCGGAATCGGTATCGGGGCCGGTGTGGGCGGAACCGTGGCGACCAGCGCGGACGTTGTGGGCGGTTCCGCGGTGAACGTCTCGAAAATGTACAGCGCCGTGTCGGACGGCGAATTGCTGGACCTGACGATCCTGCCGATCTTTCAGAAGCTGTTGACCGAAAGGCACAAGAGCTCGAGAGGCGGCTACGGGGCCAGCGTGGCCAGCTGTCCGAATATATCGATCAAATGCGACATCGTCGAGTACCTTTAACGATCTTCCAGCAAAACTAGTTTGAAATTCTCGCGCGGCGTCATAGTCGCGCGGACTGTAGCGATCCGATCGCGGTCGACGGAACAGGAGAGGCTCGTCGTTGACAATTTCTTGTTCCTCGTTGGCGATCGGTTTCTAATCGTCGCAGTGGCTGCTCGACGAGTTTCGGAGCTGCTCCAGAGGGAGGGGGCGGACCTTATCCGGCCTCCGGGCACGCCCACCCGGGGCGTGGCCAGCGTATAGCGCTCTCTTAAAGGGCTCCTGCTTATCGATCGGTCGCTGTACCGTTCGTTCGAGGACCGCGAAGCGGTTCGTTTGTAATTATCTCGCGATTCGAGACGCCCGACGTCGCGCCTCGGTTACGATCCTACGGAGTACACCGACGCGAACCGGTGACAGACACGCATAGTCTCCCGCATCTACTGTTCGTTCACGCAAACGCGATACACGCGGCCCGGATTCCACCGGATAACTCGGGCTATCGCTCCGTGAAATCGCCACCATCGTAAAACGTGTATCCGCGAGCGCGTCGAGAGTTCGGTTTATCGCGGCGTACTCCTGCTAGATCTCGAATCAACCGTTTTTTATATATCAACGACCTTTTAACCTAAAAGCGTACTCGAAGAAGACGAAGAAGAACTGCAGGAGAAGCCTGGACGAGGATGCCGGCCTTCGTACTACACCGAGGACGTTGCGCACCGGGTCAAGCAAGCGTTCGTACGCGTCCAGTTTCTCGCGGCCAATCTCCGCGCTATTATAATAGAAACACGATTAATACAATCTAGAATTCTATCGTGAGACAAGGTCACTCTTTTAGACACGCGCGTTCAACGACTGATCGTTTAGAAGACTCTAGGTTGTATCGACGCGTTGATAATCGTTCTTTTCAGAGGATTGTCGCCGGGGACTCGGCGCGCGAACGCTCTTCTAACGCATTGTACAATCGACGAGAAATTTCGTTTCTCGCGCGCGCGATCCGCTCGAGCACGCTCGACCCCGTCCCGAGCGGAGCGGCGCGCGTCTCCTTCGAAACTTTATCAGCAGTTTTTCCGTCGAGCGCAGTGTCTCTCTCGTTTTCTTTTCTATCGATCACCGCGTCGCATTTACGAGCCGACGAGAGAAGAGCCCGCACGTTTTTATATGTATAAACAGCGAACGGGAGGAAAACGTTCGGCGACGCATCCGGTCCTAGAGAAATTTTCCGCGGAGCGCGCAGATCGAGGCTGGGTCCTATCTTTTGCGACGCAACGAGACGCGTCAGCATCGCGTTAATTAATATGTAATCGTGCGGTCAACGATCATCCACGGAACGGAACGGAACGGCAGGAGCGAGAAAGCCGAACGTCTTTTTCTCGTTCGGAGCAATGCGCGCTCGCGTAGCGGCGCGTCGCGTCGCGTTGGACGTTTCTATCGACGTAATCTTTATTTACCGTTTATCGAACGGTCGCATAATGATTCTAAAGGCGTATTGCCATCACTTTCGCGGTAGCGGCTCGGACGGAAGGCCGCCTCTGTCAAGGTAGTCAATTCCCTCCTGCGGAACTGCGCACAGTTTCGCCGCGAGTAACACGAGAAAGGAACAAAAATGAGAAAAGAATAAAAGAGAAAAAAAACAAAAAAAAAAGAAGAAGGAAACGGCCGGCGCCTCTTGTTGACGAGATCTATATTTTAGTCTAAAGAGTTTACGAACCAAATTCTGGATGTGACGTGCATGCCTAGTAAACCAAAAAAAATGACAAAAAAAAAAAGAATTACACAGAAATCGATAAATTGCGAATCGTTGTAACGTTCCTTCTACCAAATTCTCGGTTCGATTTTTCTGTCGTTTTCATTTTTTTTTCCGTTTCCCGGGTGCGGTGGGGGGTGGGTCGGAGAGGGGAGGGGGGAAAGGGGCAAAAAAAGTGGCGAAGCCTAGGGGACGCCGTTGTCGGCGACGTCCCGGATGTTCCCGGAAGAGCGTCACCTATCCGTGAGCCTAAACGCTCGGTCGCGCAGGGACATTTCGCCGCGTGGTCACGCGAGTCTTGTACATACGATTACTCTCTCGAAATAAATGTCATGTTCACAGGTAAAATTAGACACTTGTTACGTAAAACGATCGTGCCCGTTTTTTTCCTGTTTTTCTTTTCTCTCTCTCTCTCTCTTTCTCTCTCTCTCTCTCTCTCTCTCTCTCTCTCTCTCTCTCTCTCTCTCTCTCTCTCTCTCTCTCTCTCTCTCTCTCTCTCTCTCTGTCTGTCTCTCTATCTCTATCTGTCTCTCATTAATCGAACAATAAAGGTATCCATTGTTCGCCGGCACTCGAATCGCGCGCGTGTGTTTCTTTTTGTAACTACGAAGCAATACTACTAAACACTGTCTGGCTGTCTCTGAAAACTGTTCTCCCGTTCGCATCTGTTCTATTCGACGACGCGTCACGTGTTTTCCGAACACTTTCGATCGTTTTTTTTTCCATTCGAGGACACGTGACCCAGAGCGATTATAAAACGAACGCGAAACAGAGTATATCACGATTATTATACGATTTCACGGCTAAGAAAGAGTTGGACGCTAACAGGTCAATTATATTCAATTTTTGTCAATAAAAGTTGATTCGCATCGTTTCATCGGCTTCTTACTCCGAATGGAGGCTCTCGGTTTCTCACGACTCACGAACACACCTACACCTCCACATATACACACACACAAACGATTAACAATTTTTCAAAGACCCACACGCTGCCGCTCTATTCTCCCTCTTTCTTTCTTTCTTTCTTTCTTTCTTTCTCTGTACTATTGTATCTTACGGCTCCGTTCGGGAATAAAATTCCCCGCGGCGTTAAAAGGACAATTACTCTTCCTATTCAAGAATCATGAGCGAGAAACATTCATTCGGTAATTCATGAGACACGCATTCGAACGCAGTACAAAATGGAACGCGCGTTTCCTCGAGCGATTACCAGTAAAAGAAAAGAGAAAAAAATCGATCGTGTTTCGATTGTACGATTCAACGTTTGTTGTCTACGTTTAGCATATAGTACAACGCAATCTTCTGTTAATGTAAAGTGAATAGAGTTTAATAAACGAACGATTTGATACGAAAACCCGAATAAATATCGCACCGACGCGGCGTTTTGATTGAGTTCACCTTTACTCCGCATTACCATAGCAGCGATAGCATCAAACTCGGCGAGTAATGTGTTCCAGGTAGGTAACAACAAAAAATATCATTAAACAATATAACAACGTAAAATATCATTATGCAATGATAAGCTGATCGCGCGGATCGTAAAATAATTTTTTCACGTTAACTGCAAGAAACGGCAGCGAAAAATAGACTTAATTACAAACGGTCATATCATGAGACATTTGTGACTCGAGCTACGTCACTGATGTTTGTCACCTTATGGGTGACCGTTTGTTGCTCCAAATTTTTACAGTCGCTCTGACTGTTTGTTGCTCCGAACGATTAAAAAACCTAAGTGGGCAGTCATGTCTAAATCGAGCTGGCCGTTTGTTGCCATGAGCTCTTCAAATGTTTACCAATTAACTTCAACTCGCAGTGCAAAGTCTCGCGGCTGATCCCGCCAAAATTCGAAAGGCACAGTGGGGGGAATCGCGACAGTGACGTGCGAAATCCTTCTGCACCATAACCGTTAGGCAACCTAACCTTCAGCGTGCCATTACCGGCAACGCCTAACCCGTCTCGACTCATCCTGTTTCGCGTAAGGAACAGAACACGATTCTCAATGTCCTGTCGACGCGAAACAAACGTTCGCCCTTTCACCGAAGACAACACCGTTTCCCCTGCTCCCTCTCACTTTCCGAAATAAATACCAAAAACCCTCCACGAGTCAACTCCCAATTTTCTCACCGGCTATCCAAGAAATCGATAAAAGAAACACGAAATTCTTGAACACCGCGTTCGGAGACGCAGAAGATTTTCAATGAAAGGAGCCACCGAAAGTTGCCAGAAATTCCGCGACAATTGGCACGCCGATCGGACAGTGTTGTGAGAGGAGTTTGTACGGCACTGTGCGCGAAACGACAACATTTAGGGTCGCTGTTAGGCGAAAACTGTCGCTCATCTGCTTCTACTACAGCGTCAACCGTACGTTAGTAGTATACACGGAGACGACTCGCAACAGTATCGAAGCGGCCGTTGTCGTTATCGGACGTGACAAAATTATCCTCTAGCAGAGTACATCGCAACTGGCATCATGCTACGAACGTTGTGCAAAACACGTTTGTCGCGGTACTTTTCCACGGCGACCGTGCCGGCGCCCGAGAAGAATCCGTCGATCATGTACACCGGCGTGAGTATACGTAGCTCGCGTTGTTCCTGAAGCGTTTATTACTTTGCTGAAAACGTGCCTGATTCAGCCGCAGAGAATTTTGAATTTTTTTCTATCGCTTTCGCCACGTGCCATTCTTAGGCTTCCGAACGAACGATCGGAAAACGTCGCTTCACGTCCGCGTGTTCACGCGTGGAAATGTGCACAATTGCCGGTACCATTGTTGCTCCGAAAACATGAAAATATTCTGATCGCGTATCTTTTCGTTTTGTTTATCGCGTTCACATTGTCGCTTCCAGCAGCTGGCAGCTCGCCAACGTTCTAATCTATCCGGAATATTGAAAAGAAGTAATCGGCAATCGCATCTATGATCTGTGTACGTGGAACGGTGCTGCGGTTCCGATAAGGATTCGCGAGCAAACCTATCTTATCGCCGCTAGTAATAAGAATCAGAGGCTATCGGCGCAACCTCGCGAACGTTTATCGGAACCGCAAATGTAAATATATCAGTTTCACAATTTCAACTTCTAGTCGTGCAATCTTATCTGGCGTTAGCGACTGTTGACGATACGTGAACGGTCATCGTGCGTTCGCCAGCGAAAGAAATTCAAATTTCGCGTTTCAGATTTTCATCGACAACGAGTGGCACCGATCGAAGACCGGCAAAACATTCCCCACGGTGAATCCGGCGACTGGGCAAGTGATCGCGGACGTGCAAGAAGCCGGTGCCGCGGACATTGATGTCGCTGTGAACGCTGCGAACAAGGCGTTCAAGTTGGGCTCACCATGGAGGACTATGGACGCCTCGCAACGAGGCGTGCTTCTGAATCGCTTGGCCGATTTGCTGCAGCGAGACCGTGCCTACCTCGCGGTAAGACGCGAAACGTTTTTTCCATCGATCGCTGCTGTTTTATTCATTCGTCGCTAGACTGTGTAGTTTAACATAAAAATTGTAAAAATTGAATCTCGAAAAAAACTCTAGTAATTTCGGTAAAGTCTGAGAGATCACAGTCGTAAATGCAAATCCGTATACGGATCAAAATAGACCCAGGCACCGTCATCGGAGCGCTAAAGAAACCAGGATATTTCTATTTGACTCCTGCGTCTCACAATTTTCATTGCTACACGTTTATGACCACTAAACTACACCTTAACGAGGTCTGGCAATTCTAAGATGATATATGAACGCTTCTATTATTGGCTTTGCATACTATTTAGTCGTTGGAGACGCTGGACAATGGCAAACCTTACACGACAGCGTACGGTTTCGACGTACCCGCCAGTGTGGCAGCTCTCAGGTACTATGCGGGATGGGCCGACAAGAACCACGGTCAAGTGATACCCATGGATGGACAATACTTTGCTTACACTCGCCACGAGCCAGTTGGTGTGTGCGGACAGATCATACCGTGGAACTTCCCACTTCTGATGATGGCTTGGAAGCTTGGACCAGCTTTGGCCACAGGCACGTGTGAAGAGTATTACAAATACTGAATATACAATCATCATTTGCAACGTTGTACAAGCATTTCCTCAGATAACGCCCTATCGCATAGTATTTCTTGGCGTTCGTGTTTTCGTTAAAACCTCCTTTAGCATTGCAAATGAGGAAATTGAATTTAGAATTCGTTTATCTGCTACCGTAAATGCTAAACAACAAGTTTCGCGTAAACACACTGTACTGTCTAGGAAAAAGTAAACGAAGTCTTTGATAAACGCTAACGAGGCTTCTGTAATTTTTCGTGTAATTATTTTATGTGATTCGCTATGCATAGTAAATCGCACGGCGCTGTCTTATGGCAAATTTTTACCGCTCGACAACCGTTTCGCTAAACTTTTTGAATTTCCTGTCGCAGGGAACGTTGTCGTCCTGAAGCCAGCGGAGCAAACGCCGTTGACGGCTTTGTACGTCGCTCAATTGACCAAGGAAGCTGGATTCCCTAACGGAGTCGTGAACGTGGTTCCTGGTTTCGGCACCGCGGGAGCCGCATTGGTTGCTCACGACAACGTCGACAAAATTGCGTTCACTGGCTCCACAGAGGTGGGACAGTTGATCAAGAAGGAGGCAGCGATGAGCAAACTGAAGAGGACCACGTTGGAGCTCGGTGGAAAATCGCCTAACATCATCTTGAAGGACTCCGATCTCGATCAGGCCGTCGAGACCGCGCACTTTGGCCTGTTCTTCAACATGGTACCAAACGATTTTAGTCATTACTTTCGTTGTTCGTTTCTGTTTTCATTGTCCGCACTGATTCTTCGTTTTAGGGCCAATGCTGCTGCGCTGGGTCCAGGACCTTCGTCGAGGACAGCATTTACGACGAGTTTGTAGAAAAAAGCGCAGCGAGGGCTAAGTCCAGGGTAGTTGGAGATCCTTTCGACATGAACGTGGAGCAGGGTCCGCAGGTATTGACAGAAAAATATGGGATTCTTGTATGATGTTCGTTGTCCTTCGTCAATAGTAATTCTTGTAGAGCTTTCGGGCTTTCTCGCTGTCGTGACTTTCGTCTGAAGACCATGTCCTCCGGTAGAGTGTTTGATCCTTATATTTCTATGTCAACAGATCGACCAGGAACAAATGGAGAAAATCTTTTCAATGATCAAATCAGGCAAAGACCAAGGCGCGGAACTAGTATCAGGCGGCACTCGTGTCGGTGACAAGGGATACTATGTCGCGCCAACAGTGTTCGCCAATGTCACGGATGACATGACCATTGCCAAGGAAGAGATCTTCGGACCAGTTCAGCAAATTCTCAAGTTCACCAGCTTGAACGAGGTGATCAACAGGGCCAACAACACAGACTATGGTCTGGCGGCTGCAGTTTTCACCAAGGACATCGACAAGGCGAATTACATCGTCCAGGGTCTGCGAGCTGGCACGGTTTGGTAAGTATTTTAAAGGAGAAATGTGCGACGGTGGGACTGGATATTGGGATTCTAATCTGAAGAAATGATTACTTCTGATTCTCTAATTTCATCGTTTCCAATTTGTTCATTAAATATGTGCATTGTTCTCAGGGTGAACACGTACAACGCTCTGGCGCCTCAAGTTCCATTCGGTGGATTCAAGATGTCCGGTCACGGAAGGGAAATGGGATCATACGGTCTCGAGGCGTACACCGAAGTGAAGAGTGTTATAGTCAAAGTCAACCAGAAGAATAGTTAAATAGGGATACTAGTCACGCGAAATGCGCGATCGACTCGCGTTTGCATAAGTCTCGTGTAACGAACCGATAGACCATAATTCATTATTACGGTCGTGTTTTCAACAGTGATAAACATTGCGTCAAAGGGTTACGTCAGCATCTAAGTGTTGCTTATTCAATTGCTAACAGTATATTTTTATACGTTTCATTTCATACTATCGACGGACGCCGATGATTCATCGATATCGTGCTACCACACGGTAGCATAATGAAAGGAGAGCGGAGGTTTCGAACGTTGTTGTACAATTTAGAAAAGCAGAATCAATAAATAATTTAATTTCTTTAGTCTCGTCTGTTCACAATGGTTTTTCCTCTATATATGTTCTAAAAATGTTTTTCAGTAACGTAAGTACAGTCTAGTAGTATGTACATGTGCATAGAAAACTTACACCGATAGGGTTTCATCGTCAACGATTAGGTATATTCGCACATATGTCCGCAGCCGGTTGGACACTGTCGATTGCAACGGAACCACTCGCTCATATGCAGAACATGGCCGCCGTGAGTGCAACCTTGACACCACGCGTACATCCCTCGTACAACCTGCAAACGAAACCAAAATCTATGGTTTTTTTATTTTAAAAAAATATCTTCAAGAATTCAGGTGACCTTCGGACGATATTCAGAAAATATTTTTGAAAAAATAAGATTTCTCACTTGATGGCAGACGGAGCACAGCGCATGATGCGACGAGTGACATCGATCGCATAACCACGCAGCTCTCTGCAACGGTTTCGTACAGGCCACGCAACAAGCGTGTATTACTGTCGATTGCTGGTTCAATTGGGACACCGATGGTATCCATACCGACTGGATTATCTGTGAAGAAAATTATTAAACGATCCTCGTCCATGGAGTTTTAGAAAATATAAAAAAAATTCTCCGTTAGCTCTGACGAACCTGGGTAGCCACGTTCCATAGTTTAAACCTGGCCAGCATGTCCAAGTAGTCCAGTATCCAGTGTTCCTGTACAGCCGTCTCGATATTCAAACTCTTTCGTTTCTCACCTAACGCAATTAAAATCGACGCGGAGGTCTGTATGTCCCTAAGCGCGGCGTGATGCTTCAATGCTTCCTCGATTAAATTCGTCGGATCCCAGAACTGTGGCTTGGGTATATTCGAGACGATCAATTGGCTCGGCTGATCCTCGATCATCAAAGACGCACAATCCTCATTTATATCTGGGGGATGATTAGGAAACTGTTCCGGAGGCGGAGACCTGTCTTTGATCTCGTGTCTTAGAGGAAACGCTTCTTTCGACAGCGTCCAATCGTTATCGTTAGTCATTATGTTGTGTATGTAGCTGGAAGAGTATTCCATCGTCACTGGTTCGAACTCGCTTTCGCCGAACATAAAATCGCCCTTTGATGATCCCTTGTTGTCGATAAACGCTTTGTTGTAGCTGCACGATAGCGTACGATAACGTATTAACGCGAGTACTTTTTGTTAGCGTTAGTTGGGTACTTCAAGGGCTAACCTGGGCAAGAAGGAGCCTATGGAGTGCTGGTTTTCGGGAGTCTCATCAGTCTCGGTCTCGTCATCGCCACCGCTAGTCGCTCCTGTTACTTCCCCTTGTAACGACTTCACGTCGTTCTCGTGACCTTCGAAAGAAGCATGGTTATGCTATTCAGGGACTCTCAATTTTTTTTTGTTCAAGGTTAAAATGCACTCTTTGCTGTACCTGCATTGAGCTGATCGATGCTAGGTCCAATAGTAATCTGCGCCAAGTTCAGCGTGTTCACAATATCCTCTTTGGAAGCGGTCGGAGGCGTTTTCAATATAGATCCCATAGGATTTGCGTACAAGGTTTTTATGATACTCCACACCGTGCTGATCTGATCGAAAGCTAGTGTCAGTGGGTGCGCACAATGCAATGATGCCGATGATTACTTACATCGTTTCTACCGGCGTTTCTAGCCACCGCCGCGTTATGGTCGCAAATATCGTTCAATCTTCCGGATAGCAAGTAACCCTCCGCGCAAGCCTTGAACCATTTCGGCTCCCTTGGCACGCTTAATGAAAACCTGTGCATCACGCTGGACGCCATGCAAAATGTGTCGTTCGTCGCAGCCGTCTTCCTACAAGAAAAAGTCAACCAACATTTCAATCCGTCTTCGACGAACTTAGACGATATCGGATTGGTTTATTATACGGCGAATCTATTAACCTCATTATATTAGTCAACTGTTTCATTGTGGTTTGTACATGAACATTTACTTTACAAGCATACGCAATATCTCCTTTCGGATTCAATGCAATACCTTGTGGATTCGCTTTACTTGCTGGTCTGGTTGCGTCTTTGAATACATGGTGATACAGTGTGCAATCCTGCATTAATAATAATCCGTTAATAATATGCAGATGATCTGTTGAAGTTATTAGATCGTCCCATGAAAAAGGCGTTAAAGATGTAGATTTTTATGCCAAATATAAATTATTCTCCTTTGTTGTGAGAAATAGTAATTCCTCCTCTTATGATCTTAATAAATTTGGTTTACTGTGATAATGTCTTTAGCGTCAGGAAGCATCAGATCTATGGGACGATCTAGCATCACCCATGATTTACCCTGCTTGTGGACAGGAACGATTGCGGATTGCCTCGCCAAGCCACGCCAGTAGGAACATCTTTGTGCTCGTTAAAGCTTGCGAAGGGAATATACGGCCTTCGTATATCCCACACATTTATACTACAGTCAACAACAAGAGCGCAACTGGATATGTGGTATTTCCTTTGGGGTCGCCATTTTATACGACCCACAGACGCTATTGTGTGTATCACGTAATCGCAACTGGGTTTACCTGACAGATCCCACACCTAAAGTACGAGGTTTCAAAAGAAAACGAGGATAGAAAAATAGGAAATGCTACTACCACCCCCCATATACCCCATTCGATAAACTCTGGCTTTGGTAACAATACGAAAAATGAAGAAGTACCTTGATCGTTTTGTCCCTGGAAGCGGTCGCAAGCCAAGTAGTTTCAGGGTGCCAGTCGCACGCGAATATTGGGCCGCTATGCGCGGTAAAATGCTGGAAATAACGGTCCGGTTTGCGTAAATCCCACTGTTGTACATGACCATTTTCGGAAACGGCAGCGAAAGTATGCGGCGAGTGAGGGCAGAACTGTACATCACGCACGGATTCCGTGTTACTAAAATTTTTTTATATTCTCCAATGTTTTGCGAAATTTCCAGTAGAATTATCAATTGGAAAGCCAGTTACCTAAAAAATGTTCTAGTAGCCTCTTTTATTCTAAGATCAAACCACTTCATGGTACCATCTTGCGAACCAGATATTAGCCACGTTGGGTCAGTCATGTGAAAGCTTACTTTGTTTACGGTTCTTTTGTGATCGATAAAGACATGCTCTTGCTTGGACCGTGAGGGCTTATTTAGGTTCCACACCACCACTGCGCCATTAGTGGCTGCAGTTGCCAGTATATGATCTGGATAATGTAAATATTATCCATATCTTCTAGTTGTACAATCATTTAATAGAGTGGCTGATATTGTTAACTTACCATCGATTAAATTCCATGCAACATCGTTGCAGGAGAAGTTTAAGTTCAAATTTTTACCAACGCGTAAATTGCAGGCCTCCTCGAACTTGTCCTCCAATAATGTAAATATTTTAAAAACTGTAATGGAAGAATGACAATTTATAGAACAATGTAAATTAATGGAAAAATAAACTAAAAATAAAGAGGTATTAATATTTTGGAGTATAATAAAATAATTACCATTTCGTCCTGCTATAACAACTTGACTGTTGTCCTTGTTCAGTGCTAGTGCGTTTGCTGGTCCTTCTTGAGTGATGCACACAGTTTTCGATATCATTTTGGATATTTTCGAATTTATAACATGTCATAGCACATCGATATTTAACTTATCAAATTCATTGAGTACTGAATACTCGACAATGAAAATATCAATGTTTAACGTTTAGAAACGAAAGATAATCTACACATCCTTGCAAATCCTATCGCTAAACTCCCCACACAACAGGTTCTACTCCAAATGTTTTGATGTAGGTGATGAACGAATCGCCATAAGAAACAATGTAGAATCCGGCAAGAATCATCTGGACCGTGTAATCGTCCGTGAAGCGCCAAAGGTCGTAGCGGCTAAATGCTCAAACTGTTAGCCAAATTTGAGTTTTACCTTCTCACCCAGATGGCGCCACACATTATTTCCACGAAAATCTGAAAATAGCGCCACTGGGCGTAGTGGCAAAACGCTCAAACCACAGACGAGGCATTCGTCGATAAAATTTGGCTACTAGTTTCAGCATTTCGCCACTACGCCAAATGGCGCTATTTGGAGATTTTTTTGGAAATGGTATGTGACGCCACCTGGTTGAGACGGTCGAACCAACAATGAGTGAATAGGGATAAAGTCACACACGTGGACGGCAGCAAAGCATCTGACTAATATTTAGCAAAAGTTCATGTAATAAAAATATTTATTTCTACGTTTTCATCCAGATTGCTTTATTAAAATTATTGACGAGATACAGATGTTATGTTATTTGTTGTGAAGTATTATTTTTCTGTGGAACTGAATCTCCGACATATTTCTATGAAGGGGTTATGAATTTTGAATACCTATTTCATATTTATTTTTGAATGACACATTTATATTACTAGTGATACAGGTAAATAGGATCATTTGAAACATGTAATTGACATTATGTTAGTCAATAAACTATTTTTTAAGAAATCCTTATTAAAATTTTTATTTAATATTATTTATATACCATTTATTTATGAATTTAATTATATATAAATAATATTTCTATTACAGAAGAAACAACCATATACGCTTCATGTAGATACAAACGTAACTAACAATGGTTAAAGCAAAAAAGAAATGTTTGTCAGAACTTTCTCAACAGAAACGGAATCAGCAGAATAAGAAACGATTGAATCCATTTGAGGTACACATAAACAGAGACAAACAACATGTTCTGGGGAAAAAAAGCAAAACTGACAAAGGACTTCCGGGTATATCCCGTGCTAAAGCAATCAAGAAACGCAAAGGAACGCTTCTTCACGAGTATAAATTAAAAAATAAAGATAATGTGTTTTTAGATAAACGTATAGGTGAGAAAAATGTTACTATGAATGCAGAAGAGAAAGCTATTGCTAGATTTGCAGCAGAACGCATGAAGGCTCACAAAAAGAAAAATATTTATAGTTTAAATGATGACGAAATTTTGACGCATAGAGGTCAAACTCTAGAAGAGATTGAGAAATTCGATGACCCAAAAAGTGATGATGAACTTAGCGATGATGACAACAGAACTGGAAAATTGGATAACAAATTTGTCGAGGAAGCTCACTTTGGTGGTGGCGTTCTATCGAAATCGGAGAAGTCTAGAAAGGATATTATTGATGAACTCATAGCTGAGTCAAAGAAACGTAAAGCTGAGAAACAAAAGATACGAGAACAAACAATAGACTTAACAGAAAAACTGGATACAGAGTGGAGAGATCTTCTTCCAATTGTAACTGCAGCTAATAAAGCAATAGAAGAAGTGACTACCAAATCTAAAGCTGACGATTACGACATTGCTGTACGTGAACTGAAATTTGAAGCTAGAGGTATGCCAACTGATAAATTAAAATCCGAAGAAGAAATTATAAAAGAGGAAAAAGAGAAGTTGGAAACCCTCGAAGCTGATCGATTGGCAAGGATGAAAGGATTTGTAAATGATTCAAATGAAATTAGGCACAAGTCTGCAGATGATCTCGATGATGGCTTTGCATTGGAAGCTGTGAATGATGAAGCACAAGATGAAGACATTGCTCCCAATAAAAATACAGAAGAGGCCTCTGACAATGAAGATGATGAGGATGATGAAGATGACGAGCATAATGAAGATGATGAGCATAATAATGATGATGATGATGATGATGTAGAGAACAATGGTGATTCTGAAAATGCACCTCCTGATGCTGAAGATGAGGAACCTATAGATGACCAAGAAAATAATGAATCATGTACTGTCGTAACAAATAGCATTCTTAAGAAAACAAAGAAAGCAGATAACTCTACTGAAAATGCAACAGAAGAATATTCTGATGCAGAAACCAAGGACACTATTGAAAAGAAAAAGAAAGCAAAAGACACTACAAAAAATGAATCGGAAGAAACTTCTGATATAGAACACTCTGAAGCTGAAAGTTCTGAAGAAGATAATTTATCAGACTTGAAAGAATCAGAATCTTCAAGTGAAGATGAAACTGTGGAACGCAAGAAGAGCGTTTCATTTGCAAAAACTAATGACAGTGTCTTGAAACTAAAAGAGAATTCCGATCCTACAAAAATTAAATCGATACTAAAGTCAAAAGCTGATACAAGTATTCCAGAGATGGAAAACAAAGATAGGCAAAAAGAAATCAGAGACGATTTATTGAAAAGGAAAGACATTATGGAGAAAGCAAGGAGAGAATTGCCTTATATCTTTAAATTACCAGAAAGTTACGAAGAACTACAAAAATTGTTAGCAGATCGTAATGCAGAGTATCAGTCTGTCATTATCGATCGTGTTATAAAATGCAATCACTGGACATTGGATGGCAAGAATAAGGAAAAATTAGCAGATTTGTTTTTATATTTACTGCAGCACATTAATGATTGTGCTGTAGAAGATGATACTGAAAGTATAATTAACTGTTTTAACATTTTCGATAGGTAACATACAATTCACAAATAACAAATTAAATTATTTCTTTCAATTATGATTAAACACTTTTTCAGACTGTGTCCTTTCCTGTACGATTTAGCACATATGGATCCACTGAACGCTAAAACTTCTATACAAGAAATAATTAAAGAGAAACACGGAAACTTTGAAAAGAATAAAAAGAGATATCCTGATTTAGATATAGTATGCTCAACATATAATATCAGAAATACTTTCTGTTGAGCTCAAATTGAATCTAATGTAAGCATTTCTTGTTTCAGTTTGTTTTCTTCAAATTGGTTTCTTTGATATTTCCAACATCTGATTTTAGACACCCAGTTGTTACACCTTGCTTGATATTTATGTCCCAGATATTGCTCAGGTGTCGCGTGAAAAGTAAAGTAGATATCGCGAAAGGACTTTTCATATGCACCCTTATTTTAGAGGTAAGAATGATTTTAATTCCACTTCGATCATATGTTTGGTCAACAGTACATCAATGCCCGTGATTAACATATTACAGTACACGGTATTAAGCAAGCGGTTTTCTCCGTCCGTAATCAATTTCCTACGAGGAGTTATTTATTTAGTCACGCCGAAGCATTTAATACAAGGGACAAAAATAATACCTCCCTTCAAAAATAATGGAGACTTGAGTAATTTATTAGTACTCGATGGTGATCAAACTAATTTAGAAATCGAACCAAACAACGCGCTTATGAAAGCGACGGATTTGTCAGAAGGAGAACTGGACGATGAATTTAAAATAAGAGCCTTATTAACAGCTGTTAATATGGTGCGAGAATTCAAGAACCATTACGAGGAACTGGAAGCTGTAAATTCGATTTTCGAACCAATTTTAAAATTACTTAAAGCGAATGCCTTTGATAAATATCCACCAAATGTGAAAAAGCATATTAAACAATTACGGAAAGAGTTGAAGGAACTGAAGAAGAAGAAAATACAATATTTGGTAGTTCAGAAAAAGAAACCAAAGCCACTGAGGCTGTATGAGCCGCGAGTCGAGCCAGTGTATGTATTCATTTTTACGTTATATTTTTTGTTGTATTTTCAATAAGTCATGTGTATTAAACGGCTTTGCAGGTATGATGGTAAGAGACATAAAACTATGTCCAAAGAGAAAGCAGAACGAGAAAAACTGTTGCACAAATATAAGAAGGAAATGAAGGGCGCTATGCGTGAGATACGTAGGGACAGATCATTTATAACGAAATTACAAATTAAGCAACAAATTAAGAGCGACGAGGAACGCAAACGTAAAGTTAAAGAAATATTTGGCGAGGCCGCTGTGCAACAGAGTGAACTAAAGAAACTGAAAAGGAAGAAGTAAAGTTAGCCCAAAGTAATATTAATTACTGTACTTGAAGACGCAAGGTAATGTGAAACCTTAGCTACAATGAAACAGTCGTGATCGCTATATTAGCGAATTTCAATTCGATATCATTTCAATATCTAACAAAATGTTTTTTTAACTAAATATTCACATATAAAGTCTCTCAATTTTTTCATTTACTTGTAGTACAATACAACAATTGTATCAAACAGACTGATATTGTCTAAGATAATAATGTGTACATAAATGTTGTAATTATAATAAAGCATTTTGTATAAGTGTACTTACTGGAAATCAAAGGACCAATTTTCAAGAGAAAGCATGACGTCAGTAGCGGTAAAAATTGTATCTTTCTTTTTCATGTATGCTGGCACAACTAAACCTACATTTTTGATACTATCATAAGCGTTACGTGAAGGTTCTGCATATATGAAGTGAAAATCTTCGTTCTTCGCAACTTCGTGTAATGATTTCGAGTTATTCTTTAAATAAATTAAAGATTGCCACTTGTCGAAGTATTCTTTCAAAATTTCAAAATTCTTGAAAGATCTCATCGCTGCATGTTCTAGTTGTATGCAGTGTCGCTGATCAATGTTGTAAAGAGTATTTTTTAGAATTTCTTTTAGTCCTTCTCGCAACAACAATTTTTTATACACTTCTTTTGCAGCTTCGATATCCTTTCTCTTCGTTACTTTTCGAAAAACATAATCTCTCCACAAGGATAAATGTCTTCTCAAAATTTTAAGATTTATTACAGATTTTACAAGGACTTCTTTTTGATTCATTTCAAGTACATTTTGCAATTTGTGACGCCAATGTAAAACATATCTTTTTAATAAAAAGTTGGAAGCAAGCTCGTTTAACTTTTTCTTACGAAGTTGTTTCATTTTGTGTTGTTGAGAAAATTCTATCCAATACGAGAAGTACTTACGAGATAAATTTAACTCCCAAAATTCAGTTGCTTGACATAATTTTTGTTTCTCTTGTACAACAACGTAAAGTGCTTTCCTCCATTTTTCAATATAAAATCTCTGCGAGTTATTAATAATTGCTGCGCTTTTATCGTTTAAATAAGATAATTTTGCTCGCTTTTCTTTTCTATAAATAGTATAATTATAAAGACTTCTTAAACCTTTAGTCATCAATCTCCTTTTATGGAAAATTTCTGATATAAACAGTTTTCTTCTATTGCATTTTTTCTCGTATATATATGCACGCCAATTCTGAAATGTTATACACTTTTTCCTATTATCAAATATTTCTTTAACTTCGTTAATTTTTATTGCACTTTTTACTTTTTCATAATACCAATTTTGCCATGCATAAAATGTTTTTTGTAAGCATTTAGTACTACAAAATATATCCACTTTTTCCCGTGCCATTCTATTAGCAATGGATTCCTTTACACACTATTGTAAACATAAATTAAATTTAATAAAAACTAATTTTAATGTTTTATAAAAATTAATTTCAGAAATACACTACCATGATAAAATGTACAAAATACTGCTTCATTAGTTTTTTCTCACTATGTTCCTGAACTCGTTCATTTACCAACAATTTTTTTATTTTTAAAGCATGAAACATTTTCCAATTAGTGAAATGTTTTTTTAACAATTTATTTTCATGGTACAGAACTGCATTTTTTCTTCTTTCGAAAGCGAATTCAGAGATGCTCAACCAAGTCGTTAGGCACACTTTTAGGATCTTATTTTTGTAAAACTCGCATGCCTAAGGTGGGAATTATTTTATAAATTATAAACAATGAAGATGACTATTTTATGAACTAATACCTTATCTGTTTTATCTTGTATAAGTTTTTTTTCGTGTTGATTGTTTATGTATATCTTCCAGCATAGTATGCACTTCTTTAAACAGTATAAATTGTAAAATGTAATGGCCTTTTCTAATAATATGATTTTGTTATGATGTGCCTCAGTTTTCTTACAGTTCAATTTTGAAATTGCTAATTTATCAGTACAGCCATATGTAGATGAGACAATGTTTTTCCATTTGAATAATACATTCGTGGATAATGCACTCAGAACTTTTTTTTGCAGCTTCTTGTTGTAAAAATAGTTTGCTTTGAATACATCTCTTCTTGCATGTAATTTGTGTACAACATACATTTTCCAATGTTCAAAGACATTTCTTAAGATTATTCTATTACCAAAGTTAAATACAATAAATAGAACTAAGAAATTATTAACTATGTAAGTAATTAAATTTTATGATTCTTACTTTGTAGATTTTTTAGTAGTCATGTCTACAATATCGTGTTTGTAGATTGTATTTTGCATAGCGTGCATTACACTGTTGTATTTAAATGATTGATTCTGGGATGGAGCACGTTTATACCAATAATGTAATGACTGCAATTCCAAATTGTACATGTAGGTTTTATTTGCTGTTCGTTCCATTATTTTATTGTTTTTATTAAATCCTAGACTAACTAGAAAACTATTAATTATTTACATACAATATATACAAACTAATTAACGCAAGTTGCATTGCATTGTTATATAAAATATTTAATTCTGAAATTTATTTATGTGGTTGATGTAACTGAAGTTATGCGAATATTTAGATATAATGGAATTATGAAACGATGTGTATTTATTTAATTAGTAATTAACATTCGATTAATTACACACGAAGGAATAATTTAATGTCATACGCATACTAAATGCGAACATTTTATAAAAACCAACGTGAATTAATGTGAGATAAATAATTTTTTAAATCAAGGACACGAAAATCATTTTATAAATACGAGGAATAACTAACCAACACGATACATAACAGTCTTCAAAGTTATATACATATATATTTATTGTAAATTGATATTAGTGAAAACAATGTTTGTAATTAAATTATCTAATAACTATTCAACTGTAAAATAAACAAACTAATTTATACACGCAAACAAAGAGGAATGTAATAAAATAATTACGCCAAGTAAAAGTATAACCTTTGTAAGTATAAATCAGAATTTTTAATAGTTTTAAATTGTTTTGATGTTATTAATATATTTCGATGAAATTAATTATATTGTAATTTTATTGAATTATTTATTTTATCGCTAATAGATCGAAATCATTAAAAAATCATGGATGGCAGAATTTTGAAGGCAATATTATGCAGCTGTGAAAGTGCCACAAAAGATCTCGAAAATTCGCAGGACTATCAAGAATTAGTCAACGAAGACAAATTTTTACCAACATCTAGTAATATATTTAACGCATTATGTTTATCTTTGACAAATCTGTTGTCTTACAAAGTATCAAGGGAAGCTTATCAACGTTATACCGTGAGACTTAACGTAATTGTATGTACTTTTGTGAGCAGAAATTTACACGCAATTTCATTACACTATTTTACAATATAAATTTGTTATAGGATGTCTTGCGAGATTGTTGTAGGATTACCGAGGCCTTTAGAAACTTCAGTGTCTTTGTCGATGGAAAGCAAACCTCTACATTCCTCAGAAATCTGTTGGACAAATATTTAACAAACGATTTCTTAGACACCTGCAATTCAACCGAAACTCTGTTACCATTATCTAGTGCTTTAACGAGCTTGACGTCTATCGACTCGTATTACAAGTGCCATGCAGAAAGACTGCTTCTGAAACTTGCAGAATTGTCTTGCGACGAGGAACAATCTTGCAATGAAAGTAAGCGATTTTTATGCTACGCTGTGCAATCAAAGACTAATTTGAATCTTGAACTCTCAACGATAGAGAACATATACGATTCACAAAAATACAAATTAATAGAAGAACCATTGCTAGATCATTTTGTGTCATCTTGTACAGAGTTAAATAAAGATGATAATGCAAGCAATTTAAAGAATGTTGATTTGTTGGATCAGTTGTTTGAATTTGCTGTCGAGTCTCCACATATTTTTCTCTTAGTGTGTGCTTTTTTGAAAGAACTGCTTCTACATTTAGATCATCATCCTACAGTCGTAAGCTTCATACAATCGACTTTACATCGCGTAAAAGGATCTTGTGAAAATCGAGACAAAGATATTTTGGATCTATATCCGAGAAACTTGCAAGCTATTGTGATTCTGTTGCGAATAGACCCAGTGTATCATACGGATGATTCTAAACATGCTACATTGAGAACATTGAGAGATATACATTCCAAGGATAAGAATACAGCAATAACTTTGTTATCGCATTTCCCTCAGTGGTTGAAATTCTTTGGAGAACTACTTTCAAATTCAGACACCATTTAACAAACATATGTAATTCGAATTAATTAAAATTAATGTAGATTTCCGGTTTAGCATATATTCAAGAGCGAGAGATGTGTTTGTATAAGAATATAAAATAATAAAATGCAACGAATCGAAATAAAAACCTTGAATGTTGTTGTATCAAAAGAAAGTATCTTTATTAAATTACTATTTGGTTGCATAATATAAATTTAATATTTCTGAACAGAATGTAATAAGTAAATTAAGTTATTAATCGCGTACAGCAGGTGTTCTTATACCGTGTTTGTCTACCTAACTGTTTCTAACTCGGTGCTACGCGAAACACGGGTCGAGTCCAACCATTAACCAGATATGTTTATCACAAAACTTATCTATATGTTTCACACAAAAACAGGCAACGTTAATCTAACAATACCGGTTCATCTTTGCTAGAACAAACGAGAAAATAAGGAACAGAAACTCGTCTCTATATATCGATCCTTTCATCTTGGATTTAATTTATCTAATTGCATCCTAAATTTAAATTTTCAAAAATACTTTTGAATTATACTCGAAACTTCTGTTGGAAAAAGTTACTTAATTAGATATTACGTGTATCGTTTAGAGCTGTGCGACAATCCGAAAATGTCGGATGGATCGAGATTTTTATTTCGGATTCCCGAAGTATATTCGAGAATCTGACCCGTACTAATTGACAGGTTCCCGAATATTTTCGGGTTCTCGCACATCACTCGTCGGTTAAAATAGCGTTTCAATTGCGTTTACTTTCTAAACATTCGAATCGAAAGGTCGCTGGCGCTATCAAAATGGCGGTTGAAATTCAAATCGCCGCGTAACGTCAAGTCGGTGAGTACATGAATTTCCAAGATGATTTGTTTATTGAACGTATGCCCAAAAGAAAATTTTATGGAACATGATTGCGATGTTGATGAAACGGAAATTGAAAAAATGTGAAATTTCGGCGAAGTTCGACCGTAACATCGGAGAACCCGTTGAGCACGCGCGCGCGCGCCATTCGCCGCGCTGACTCGAAACCTGTGACGCGTTTAAAACTAATCAAAACTCGTCGTTCATCAATAAGCAACTACATTCGGAAATCGGACAACGCACGACGAAACATTCGTTACACAAACTGTGGAACGTAAAAGAACAAATTGGAACGACAGACTTCGATCCCGCGCACGGTGTTTCGCTCGTTTAACAAAAATTGAAACTTCCAAGTTGCAACAGCTTGTAATATGTCGCTTGGAAATTTCATACAACGTAACCAATTTTCGTTGCCGTTTATACAGAATATTTATCAACATCGAAATTACTTGAACGTATAATAAATTCGCACTCGATTTGGTCAAAATATGGAACATTCAGAGACGGTACAAATTACTAGGAATGGGACGGGTGCCCGAAATTCTCGGGTCGGGTCGAGACCCGAAAATCTATGACGTTCGGGTACCAGAGTATCACGAATTTTCGGGACCCGACACGAACCCAAATTTTCGGGTACCCGGTCACTCCTAAAAATTACGAGAAGTCATCAATGGATCGCGAATTTTATGCATTTCTAACAAAGAACGATGCGCTTTCAAACATTAAAGGGATTCAGAGAATCGAAGAATTGAAGAGGAAATTAATGATTTGTACGATTGAAAAGTGATGATTTCTGTCCCAAATGATCGTACGAGCGAAATACCGTGCCGCGTTGCGATGTACGCGCATGTAGGTGGCGCAGCTGGGACGGAGCGTGCGCAGTTTTACACCTGAACCGTTTCTAAGCGCGGGACCGTTTGAATCTCCTGCGACGACGACGAACCGTTAGTAATGTGTTCTTCGGACACAGAGCTTTTGTTGGAGGTTGTCACGCCGGAACCGGACGTCATCGATATATCGTTGGACATCGGGGCTTGAGAGGCAGGAGCGGACAAGGATTTTTCAGGATTGACAGAAGATGGTTCGGCCTGACGTGGCAAGGATTTGCGTCTTTTCAATGATTCGCGTTGCCGCTGATCGGCCTGCCGTTTTTCCGTTTTGCTCTTTATACCACCCAGCGGCTTCTGCGTTACCTGTTGAAGCCAAGAGTATAGTGTGTAGGGTCTCCTGTCGATGGCTTAGGTAAACATACCTTGAAGAGAACCAGTAAAATAATAATAATAATAATAATAATAAAAGCAACAAAGTGTGCCGGGAAGAACGCAGAACAACGTGTACAACTGATAATGCTCTTCCTCCCGGGAACGCTGTTGTACAGGATGATGCATACAGTAACTTTATTACTTGTTTAAAATATAAAAAAAAAAGTAACAAATTAAAGTTTTGGTTTGTACGAATCACCCTGTACGAAAGTAACGTGATCGAAGAATGGGCATTTATCGTGAAAGTCCAAGTAGCGTTACTCTTTTTTGATTTAATCAGAATCTTTATAAAGATCGATTTTGAATTTCTCATTATTTCTCCCTCTCTCTCTTTTTTTTTCTTTTAACAGAAGCGATTAAAATCGTTAAAGTCCAACATTTAATTCCTACATAGTTTATGCAACGTAGCGTGCATACACTTTTCCCTGGTACAGCTTGGAGATATAAAATGTCCTTCCCTAAAAACTCGCGCGGACGTAAAGGGGCGAGTCGTGAGTATCGTTTTAACACCGCTAAAAATGATAACTTCCATTTTTAGAATATCGAAGGCGAACGTTGAAAGAAGCCGACTGCTCTCTTTTATCGCGCCGCTTTCGGCGAGGAGAACGTAAAAGAACTACGGCTCGTGTTCGGGACCCGTTTTATCGCAGTAAGCGCAAGCGTTCCTCTATTACGGTGCTGGAAACGAACATGTTCAACCAGGAATATTTATTTACCTTTTTATACTTTGTACAGATTTTTCGAGTCGAAACGATACGAAAGAAAATATCGTAGTTGGACCAAAATCGACCGTTCGACGTTTCTCTGACCGAATCGCACCGCACGTGATTGGCTCTCCGCCGAGCAAGAGCGGGTGGGGGGAGCACGTGTCTGCGAAGCATGCACAGAAGCGAGAGTCGGAGAAGAGATGGAACCAAAGCGGAGCGTGGTGGGGGGAGGCAATAGTCTCGAGCTTGATTGACTTTGTTCTAGCAATACACCATCGTGGCGGGAAATTTGAATCCCCCGATCGTCGAAGGAAGCGCTTGCGGCTAGAACGCGTGCCAAACTCGTGCTCGCGTGTAGCGCGCGCTTGCTTACGGCAGAAAAAAGAGGAGGTGTTTGAAGGGGTGGGGGGCGGGGTTAGTTAGAGCAAATGGACCGCCTACTTCTTCCTTTTACTTTGTGAGAATGTCCGGGTGAAAGTATAGACAGTAGAAATGTTATAAAATGAAATGCTCTGTTACCTTGTAAAACGTGTTACATTTAACATCGAGGCGATGAATCTTATTTTTTTTTTTTGTTTGTTTAATGTTTTGTTTTTAAACGCGTGAGCCGTAGTAGTACTGGTTCTATTTTTTTTTCTTTTACCGTTTGTTTTTCTTCATTTTATCTTTCTCTTCGTTCCTTTTTTTTTCGTCGAACACACAAGTCGAATAGACGGACAACTGTCATGCTTAAAACGAGTGCCGGTTCCTCTTATCGTTATTTCTGTTTTCTCTCTTTCTCTCGCTCACACACACGCACACTCGCTCTCACTCTTTCTACGATGGTTTCGTTTCTCTCTCGCGCGCGCTGCTAATTGCTTTTTCTTGTTAACTATACAATCAACTCAACAAATGCGCGTGTACACAATCGACACGCGTTCACGTTGTATCTACATGTTCCCACGGGTTCACGTTGTACATGTTCACGCGTGTACACGTGTGCAAGTGGTTCGTTTCTTTTGCCTTTCGAATAGCAATTTGTTTTTCGTCGACACTCTCCTTTTTGTTCCATCGATTTTTGTTTTGTTTTTGTTTATTTTTTTCTTCTTGTTCTGCATCGCGGGCGAAAGGTCGTCGCCGGTCGTGATCTACACGGCGGATCTATCGATCACGATGTAGCAACTGCAATTTCTCTGCTTGCGCAACACACGCGGTCCGATCTTTCGCCCCCTCCGACATTGCTCCCACGTCTCCTCTCTCTCTCTCTCTGTTTCTTTAGCAGTTAATATATTAAAATATTACAAACTATAGCGAGAAAACGTCGATCCGAAGAAATCATTGTTCATGAACCGTATCCGACAGATCATCCTCGTGCTCGTAACACCTCGAAAACCTTGACTTGATTAGTTTATAATAACAATTAATATTATGCTGTTATCGGTCCTCGAAATAAATAACGTTCAAGAGCTGTGAACGGTTCGAACGTTCGTATTGTATGTCTGTTTTTTTTTCTTTTTTTTTTGTTTTTCAACGTTCCACCGACGTCGGAAACAATGCATCGCGGAGTTCAACAACGGAGAATAGAATTTTTTCGAAAAGAACTGTGCTCAAAACAAAAAAAAAGGAAAATCGTGTTTCTCGCGAATGTTGCTCGGGAGGGGCTGAACGATTCAAGAGATACATATTGGAAGTCAATTAATTGGAAAACATTGTTAGTTCAAAGTCGATCCTGTTCGCCAGCTGACTGATTGCCGACTCTTATTGTTAGTTGAATCCGAATGCAGAGTGGCAAAGTGTGTCGATTAGTGCTGTGCTTATCGTAATCCCTTAGAGCTATTTACAAAATTCATTCGCCGAAGTCTGTGTCGAAAGGAAAGAGAAGAATGAAATATGCACGACCGATGAAAGGCACAATTGCTGCACAAGCGAGAACTCATTTGACTGCGCACAACAGAAGAAATGCCTTTGCGGGCCCGACGCCAAACAATAATATTAATCTCCGCGGATCAAGGCCATGATGTACATATGTCTCAGGCAGTGACATGGTTAATAATCAGCAATCTCATTGAAATCAAACCGAACAATAATATTTATATTTATAGTATTATCCTCTAAAAGTACTCTACGTGTTTATTAACCCCGTGGCACTTGAGCTTTTCCACGCGAGTCGACCAGCAACTTCGGGAAAGCTTCAGAACCGAAGGGCGATGGAACAATGATAGTAATTTTTTGCAAAATAATATTGTACACTGGAAGAAAAAAATCAAATAACGTTCAGCGAAGAATACGCGATCGATAAGATTAGCCAGATTTTTTTTCAGGAATGTGTCGCTGTATAGCTTTCTAAGTGTGAAAGGTTTTCAATGTGACATTGGTAAAAAAAAATGTCCTACACTCTGCATTCTGTGCGACAGTAAAAGCTTGCCAGGTGATCGAATAAACAATATGTATTTCGAATATAAAAAGAATGTTCGTAAATGCCTTCGACGGTGCATCATTCCCGTAATCGGTTCCCGTGATATTGGTTCGTGACTCTCTCTCTCTCTCTCTCTCTCCCGTTCACGAAGAAATAGCTCGCTCCGTCAATTATTTCTATACACGCACGCATGCACACACACGAGAGCACGCTAAAGAGGAAGAAAAGAAAACGCCACGCTTGAGGGTGATTCTCCCTTTTTGTTTCTTTTTTTTTTTCATTCGGTTCCGAAAAAAGTGTGTTGTTGGGGGGGGGTGGAGGTTTGTGTTTTTGGCGATTCGTGACACGATCGCGAACCTAATCTAAACCATCTCGTCGCGATCTAGGGTTGGCGATGTTTTGGTTTATTCGTTCTTTTTGTCCGAAAATTTGAATCCTGCCCTTATCTCCCTCTCTCCGTTCGTCTTTTTTTCCCGTCCGTTCCGTTTCTCTTTGCCGCGTTTTTCCCCCTCGCACAGCGTTTGCTTCACGCGCGTATTATATACACGTTTTTTTTTCTATACACCGACTGTACGCCAGACCTGAGTGGGCCGATAGATAATGCAGAGTTGGTGAAAACTGAGATAGGCAAGAAAGGAACGTATAGTGGGTTTATACGGTGGTGAGTGGGGGGTGGGGGGTGATCGAGTGGGAGTTGAGCGAAAAACACGATCAGAAAGGAGAGAAAAATGCCTCTATCGTTCCTACATCTCTTACGTGAGAAAAAACCCCGGGGAAAGAGTCGATCGTTGCAAGAAGCGTGTTCGAGAAGTAACAAATAGATTCTTAAACAAGAAAGAAAAACAAAGAGGAAAAAGAAAAGAACGAGAAAACAGAAAAAAAAATATAAACAAAATAAAAATCAGCCCGCTCGAGGCCGGTCCTGTTGATCCGGCGATTCAGGACACACCTGCATGGGTGTTTTTTTTTTATGTTTTCTGGTAATAAATGGTACTAATAGTAATAATAGTAATAATAAGGAGAATAATCGTAATGATAAGTATAATGACAATATAATCGTAATAATAATAATGATAATAAGAATAATCGCAGTGAGCGCAGGGTTTGCATGCGGCGGCTCGTTTCTTTTTGTTTTGCTTTTTTTGTTTTGTTTGTTTTTTAATCTCTTTGTCGCAAGCCGCGGATAAACAGCTTAATTGCTAGTTAGAAGTTTGACGCGCGATTAGGGTCAAGTTTTCCGTTTCTTTTCTTTAAGTCTAACACGTTCCGCCATAGATGAGTACCTAAACACTAGCATGAGAAGTTTATAGAATTCAATGAAAGGTATCCATGCGCGCGCGCACACACACACACACACACACACAAACAAACACAAACACTTTCTCTCTCTCTCATTCTCTCGGTTTGTCCGTTCTCTCACTCGCTTTCTGAATCGATTATTGTATTGATTAGTAACAGGACACAGTATTTGGTTTTTCTAACGCGAAACACGGCAGCTTGCGAGACCGCGAGAGACCCCGGCATGGAAACCCTGCGTGGTAATAGCAAGTGATAATGATAACAGTAGTGGTCAAGCCCCACCAAATATAAACGTAGGCGTGGACTTCGGCTACCCTTTTTTCTTTCTTTCTCTCTCTCTCTCTCGTTCTCTCTCTCTCTCTCTCTCTCTCTCTTTCTCTCTCTCTCTCTCTCTCTCTCTCTCTATGTTTGACACCGTCGACGCATCCCAGCAAAAAGAGGCTCGCCGATTGCCAACCGTTACAACGTTTGTAAAAACAGCAAACGAAACACCAAGCTATTCTCTAACAATCACCTTCTCCGCTATATGAAAAAAAAAACATTCGATAGACAACTAATGGTTCAATATAAACTGTGTGTTAATCCATGTGTGGCGATAGTAAATTTTTTTTTGTAGTTTTACTTCAATAGTACTTTTCTCTCACTAGACACGATTCAACATATAGAAAGTTTATCGTTATTATTTAATAATAATTATTATTTATCATTTATAATTATTATCTTAAAGCTGTCTAAGGACTCGCTGCGTGGCAGGAGCGTCGTGTTTCCATCATTTTCTTTCATCATCATCTTCTTCTTTTTTTTTTGTTTCTTTATATTACTTTGCTTACAACTTAGGTGTCAGACGATTTTTTTTTTCATTTGTTTCATTATATCTGTCTCTCTCTCTCTCTCTCTCTCTCTCTCTCTCTCTCTCTCTCTCTCTCTCTCTCTGCGTGTTTCTTTGTTTTTTTCCGTTTTCCGTATTATTTTATTTATTCAGTTAGGTACGTTGTAGTCGTCCTCACTTGTAATAACGTGTATTTGTGTTTCTGAATTTTTTGTTTGTTTGTAATGTGTTATACACGCCAGTCGCGTACATAGGTAAGACAATGGTGTCTAGGTCACCGTGGGTGTACCGTGTATGTATTTTTATATCTTACATATCTACTACTTGTTCATGCTTTGTAATTTGTAATTTGTATAGATCACAATGTCGTACCATCTGCGCCAGTCAATGATTTCCTCTTTCCTTCTCTTTCTTCCGTCTTATGCCTTTCATTTTGCCGTTTCCATCAAGAACGCTCGGTTCAGACAATTAATGCTTGTGCACAGATCCGGGTTCACCGACCCCCTTGAACTCAACGAAAGTTTGATGATTCGCGTGTTAAACAGAGGTATATAAGCGGTTGAAACACATCATCACGAGCGTGCAAAATAAATCGATTCGAGGGACACAGTTAGCGTTTGTTGGTTTCTTTTTTTCGTCTCGTCCTAGATTTTTCTCTCAATGTTTCTCGATTGCTTCGTCAACGTGCGATCGTCCGGTGCATCAAAACAAAACAAAACAAAAAAAAAAAAGAAAAAAAGGAAAAAATGAAAACAGAATCACAATACAAGCAAAGAGTTAACAAACAAGAGAAAAAAGATCGTACAAGTATTTATGTATGTATATAGATAATATTATGTAAATATATATAAAGATCAAACTACTTTTTAAATTGAAGAGGATCGGATATCTTCCGTGTTTCGACAGTTCGCCCACTCGTGCGTATTCGAAAATTTATTAGTGTGATTTATATTTCATTTCTATTCATCAAAAACCTACGTGCTAAGTAAATTCAGACCAGCCGAAATTGTCGATTTAGAAGGAAATGCAATCAAAGAAATGTCTTATCGAAATAGATAATAGGTTCATTGCTAAAAAATAAATAAAATTTTTACTCATCTCTTCGAACGAGTTAAAGGCGCGCGCCGATAACGCACGGAACCGCGCGCGACCTCCATTTCACTTCGTCTTCCTTTTACTTTATTATTATTTTTATTTTTTTTTCATTTAATTAAATAGCACTTTATGCGTTTAATGCATCTATGTCGCGCTCACTGCTCGATTAATATTTTTATTCCGCACCAGTGCGAAATTCTACCTCACAATTTATTCAGTTCGGTCCGACGTGTTCTAACCCCCATTGTTTTCCTTTTGGTGGTTGGGGAGAGACACGCGCGCGCGCGAAGAACGGATAGATATCTCATCATCATCTTCTCTCCCTCTTTTTACTTTTTTTTTCATCTTTTTATCATTGTTGATATTAGCACAGCGTTGCAGAATCAAAGCGTATTAAGATTTTCCATATCCATTGAGAAATCGACACCGCACAAGACTTGCGGCTTAAATTCTCCTCCGACTCGGTCGTTCGTTTTGAAATATTATCATTTGCTTCCTTTTCGATTCCCCCGTTCGTTTTGTCTCGTAATTCATCTTTCTTCCTGCGTCCAGGGAGCTGGACCTAAGCGACTGCCGTTTCGCCCGCAACACCGGTTCAATTCGATTGACAGCGCGTTGCAGTGGGTCGATGTCACAGTTGCTTGGGTCCACGGACATTGGCATTTCGTTACAATTATACAGTTATATAGATTCTATATAAATACCTAATATGCATTCGTATAATACATACCTAATATGCAATTGTGTTAGAACTCGGTCGTCACTCAAACGTAACGCAATTACGTACGCGTGCACACCGTCTCTTGTACCGTTCATCTGTCATAATGATGGAATATTTCGTATGTTGCCCTGTGTGCTGCGCACGTGTGTATGTGTATGTATATGTATACATGTCAGACTAATCCTTTCGTATCTAGCGTGTCGTTCTGGGTTCTGGGTGTATGCAAATATATGTACTTGGTGTGTACAAATTGTGCCTGTCTGTCTGTGTCTGTGTACATTGGTCTAAAGTTTTCACGAGTGTGTGTTTGTGTGTATATCTATGTACGTGTTGTTTTGCATTTATACATATTTATATGACTCGCGTATTGCATTCTGTGATGGCGTCTCTGTAATCCCGGACACCATATGCATCCGCGTCTGCATGCGCGCACGTTTTTTTCCCGCGCGAATCGATGAAACAAAACATAACATAATTAACTTTGTATAATATACATATTATAGGGATTCGTATTCGCCTAGCATTTTTTTTCTCTCTCTCTCTCTCTCTCTCTCTTCACCTATGTTATATATTATTTCATAATTACTTTAATAGAGACGTCGTCGTTCAGTTTTGTAAACGAGTGTGTGCGGTGTCGCGCGGTCGAGAGGGTCTGTGTTCTTTCTCGAACGTTCTCACATGTGGGCGAGCGAGCGAACACCCGTTCTGTTCTCTCTCAGTTTGCGCAAACTTAAACCCCGAAGCTTGGGACAACGCGCGGCGCGGGCGCGTTTCGTGCTTGAACGAGAACACCGAGAACGTAAAAATCAGGAGATGATGGTTGTCGCGCGTCGAAAAGAAAAACGTGAAATATCGGAATCATGGAACGATTTTTCAAGCAGCCGCCACGGTTACTCCCGCACGTTATTCTAGGGCAAAGTTGGCGCGCACATTAAAATGATACCGCTTTTCCACGATCAACGGGCCTTTGTCTAACGCGACCACCCACACCACGCTCTCTCCATTCTCCCCGCGATATAATCGCTAATATAACAATTCATTTATTCATAAATTCTGAACGATCAAATTCAATTGTAACGTGATATCCACTACAGTCCATTTCCCCACTAAAGAACTCGCTTTTTTTTCTACCATTATTTTTTCGGTATCATTTTTGAACATGACACGCGCACGAATAGGTTCTCGCGTGAATCGACAAATTTCTGTGCCTCTCTGTCTCAGACGAGAGAGAGTCGTCTGTTTTTCTTGAAAAAGCGTACGGAAAACGTTGAATAAGAGGATGAACCAAACTGAATCTCGACGCGCAGCCCACACGGAAATGCATTGTACAGCCAGGAAATGAACAGTAGTAACCATAACGTTAATCGATGGCAACTTGTATTCACCTAAGGACATCGCGCGATTAGAGCTCTATATCCTCGATCCCCGTCGTTGCGTATTTTCTCTATTTTTTTTTCTCTCCCTCTCACTTTTCTCTCTGTGTAATCGCACGAGCGGCAGACTCGAAACTTTTTCGCGCACTCACATACAGACATACACACGCATGCACGCACGCAGGCGTGCATGGACGCGCATCATCATCTATCCTCCTCCTTCCACTATCCTTCATCGTTTTTTTTAACACCTCGACGTGCGTGGCCGATATATAGATCATTCGACAGACACGCTGTTCAAGGTCCCGCATCCCCATCAGCGAATCTGCGTGATTACGATGATCTCTCTATCATAAACATCAACGAATCGGCTGACGGTGGTTGTGTGACCCTCCGCGATTCATGTATCTATATATATATATAACCATTCCAAGACGAGATTTGGTGTTATCATTTTTTTTTGTTTGTTTGTTTAGTTGACGACGAGTGACGGTGATAGTGACGGTGGCGATAACGATGACGGGTGACGGGTGACGGTGACGGTGATGGTAACGGTGAGAATGACGATGACGATGATGTCGATGTCGATGTCGATGAAAATGGCGATGACGATGGCATAGACTCTGACAAGTTCCTTTAGTTCGCTTAATGACTTGAAAACGAGTTACGGTTATAATTCCAAATGTTCGAGTTTAAATTAAAGCCTTTTTCACTTCATTAAGGGAGAGTCTAAATTTGGATTGGGGTTAGGCTGTTGTGAGGTCGATGGTGATGGTACCTGTGTCACCACCGAGCCCCTCCCCTCGGGCAAGGCGTTTCCTCCGCCACCGCTGTTCATACCAACATTGTTGCCGACACCTCGTTCCCTCATTCTTTCACAATAATCTGCAAATATATCACGGAAATTCGCCCAGGATTTTTCCGGGACGGTGATTGCTGTTCTAAAATGCGTCTTCACCTGCAAAAACATCAATCTCAATATTATCCAACCTCCTGCAACCACTTCGTTTCAAAAACTAGAATAAACTAAGTAGAACCAACATGGGAACCTTCGGTAACTCCATTCTGATCTAAAATCTGCAGTCTACCGATCATTTATTGCTTTTAAATAAAAACAAATATGTAACGAAAATAACAATTTTCGAGTTAACGAAGTTCCCTTTCATGGTTCATCAACAGTGGACCGATGCATATGAAATTATCGTTCGTGTGCACTGACAAAATACAGAAATAATTGTAAAGTTTCATTATTTCAGATTTTTTGTAATAATATATTTAATAAGTGTAATAATCAATTAATAGTACACTTGAGCGTGAAAAGGAAGAAAAAGTTATAATTCTATAGAGAAACACCGATAATGTATGAAAAGTTAAAAATATACACTCGGCTTTAGTAAAGGATAAGGGTGCGTTTTTAACTCACGACAATGCTCTTTTTTCTACCCCATTCTCCACATTTACCAGACCTGTTTTCAATAGGCTGCTGGTATTCTATATTAAAAACGATGGAAGAAAAAAGGGCGCGTAATTTCATATGCATTTACCTAACATGTATCATTTTGCAGGCAAACAATTCAAATGTAAATTGCATAGTATAGACAGAATTATGAAAATATTCATTCTAGTCTTAATATTCTTCTTGCTATACTAAACAATATATAAAGTCCTAAAAAGATCTGGAAGATTTTGTATATCTGAAGTTACTTCAGAAGTGGATTCGGTGTCCAACTTTCGAACATATTTTAGAGCAGACGAATTACAGTAAATTTAAAATATAAGAGTTGAAATCTTACACCGGTCTGTATAATTCGAAACATCAGTGACCATATTCATCCTCACTGATTTCAAGGGACGTATATCATGTATGACATTAACTGCTGCTTCTAAAGTGGTATTCGTTTCATGATACAGCATAAATCACTAAAGTTCTTATGGCCGGCAGAGATTACGCGTAGGCGTACACTTTATGCTCTGGACGAACGGCGACTGTAACTCGAAAATAGGGCATTGCTTCGAATCCACCCTTGAAGCGTTGCTCACGTGTTACACCTGATAGTGTATCTTTAGTCCGATATGTATACATAGATACCTCGGAAATTCTCATGTAGATACCACGGTTATTCTGGCCGATATCAAAATAGAAATTCTTGCTATCCACGCGCATATATCGCCCATCTGGTAAGTCAATCTTGAAACCACCATCATCCGTACCATACTCCTCGAGGAGGTCTGTCAACGAGTCACGGAATTCGATCATACCCTGTGCTGGTATCGCGATCTGCGTCCTTTGTCCTCCTCGTGTGATCGTCTGCGACACCTGTAAGACAAGCAATTACTCTTTACCAACAATTCGCACGATTTAAACGGCAACAATATTTTATGTATTAAAAAGATAGTAAAAAAGGAAACACCTACTGTGAAGCAACTCACCCGCAAGAAACGGCCACGAGCATTTTCTTTAAGGTCCAAGTAATACCGCCTGTTATCCTTTGTCATCACTTCCGACTTCAATTTCCCATCATCTGGTACGTTCTCCGTGTTCTGTGGACCTGGAACGTGCAACGTAATTCATCAATAATAATTCATCGATCAATAGTCAATGGCAGTAGGTGGATAAGCAAGCAAAATTCAAGCGCAACGTGAAGTGCCAATTGCAATTTACCTAGGGAGGCATAAAAGTCACTAAACGACGAAAGATAGTTCCGAAATTCGGACGCTGTACTGAGCGCCAGGTAAATTTGGCTTCTCCTTCCGTCCACAGCAATCTGAAACAGATACGAAAATATTAGTTCTCCTCCGCAATCCAATAGAAAGAATATTATACACTACCGACATAATACAGCGCTCTTCAATAACCCTTAATGAAAAAAACTTTCAAAAATACCTCGGCTACTTTGATAAACCTCCCACGTCTGTTCTGCTTTACATCGATATAGAATCTTTTGCTCTGAATGTGCAGCATTTTCGACGCCAATTCCTGTTCACCCTGCTGACCCTGCTGGCCTGTAACATTTCACAAACGAAATTAGTAATGATCCCTCGAGTATACTAGACATAAAATCATCAGCATATTACATAAATTATCAATAACATAACATTTAGTAAAAAAGGTTCGTTAAGACATAACACAATGTACATATTACAACTAAATAAGACTTAATGATCCGCGGACACTGCAGTCGCTTTACATAAATTAAACATGAGAAAATAGATGCATATTCACGTGCATTTAACATAAACGCTTTAACATTTTACAACTTCCGTTTAGCAATTTTTAAATTACTATACGAGGAATCTAGTTTCGCTCAAATTCAACAAAATCCCCTGACTACTGAAAATCAGCTCCAAAATTAAATATTCGCCAGATTAATCGACGATTCCGTGATCGGTTCGAAAATGTCTATTAATATCTAGACGAAATTTTCAACCTCGAAAATTCACGACGGTGCGAGTAGTCGCAGGCTTCGAGGAATTCGGGCCATTTGATAAATCCGGGGGAAGAGCGCATAAATCACCGAGGGAGGAGAAAAAAAAAGAATAAAGTTGTACGACTTGTCCGGACGGTTATAGCAATCGTCATGGTAGTTTCATGGCGGTGGTAGTGGGAGCGGCGAGGGTTGCGGGGGTGGAGGAGTCCCGGAAAGAGGTCACCCAGTCTTTATTGGGTCATCCTGCGCTCGGCGCTCTTTACCGGATTCCCCGAGGCTGCGTTTCTGGGTCGAAGCTGGGCGAAATTCAATGATTAGGCCGGGGCAAGGTGAACGCGACGCTGGGCGGGGAGCGAGGGTTGGTGGGAATCATCGGACACGACGAGGTTTTTTTCTTTTCGCGCAGGAGAGAACCGTTCGATCCTTGAAGGGACAGGACAAGAGCCGGTGTTCGGCAAAACGGCGGAGTGATGTTGCTAGTCCTCCCACCGATCAATAACAGCTGCACCGGGGGTCGATGACCTGTTTGGTAGCCCACTACCCGGTGGATACACCTCCACCTACTTCGCCGCGTTATCGGACGCCCGTGTTATCCTTCCCGAACATCTTCATCTTTTTGTCTAGACCCGAACACGTTCGATCGAGTCGATTAGAGGAATTTTCGCGGATCGAAGTTGAAGACGGGACGCGCCGTTCGGGGGAGGCCGGTGTCACGTTCGCGTGATCGTTCTTGCGGAAGATAAAAATTGTTTTTAGTACAATCGTGAGAAACGGGAACCGAGGAAAAATGTATTCCCCTCCCAGTTCTTTCATTAACCACTTCTAGCTGCGTGATTCGATCTTATACGTGGCTGCTGAGAAAATTTTTACATACTTTATCGATCACACTTAAAATTCACCTAGGGTGCTGTTACGGCCTGATAGTTGTGGCTCGTCTAACAATCGAAACGTTCTGCACGACTTCCGAATCGTGAAAGAATCTTGTCTTGAGGAGAAACAAAAACAAAAATTGCCTGATCCCCTCTCGATTAGCGAAAAGGGCGGGGTGGATGTAGGGTCCCCGAAAGCTCGTCCCCGTTCGCTCGTAAGTCAGAGAACCTGAAGGATCGATCCCCTGCGCGGGCGGCGCGTCGAACGATCGATCTAACCGCGACGCAAAAGGGGTTTTCTCGGATTGTTACGTACTGGACTGTTGCAGGCTGCCTGGGATCGCGACAGGGCTCAGGTCGCCCTGGAAGATCCTGCTCTTGAACATTCTGTCTATGCTACGAAAGTTCATGCACCTGTACATTCTTCGAGCACCCCTGTTGTCCTGCCACAGATTCCATTTACAATCTATTACTCTCCGGATCAACCCCGACTAGTCTCGACTGTTTTCCAACTAAATAATTCTCTTTTCGGGAACACACGTCCGGTTCTCGTGGCTGAACGGTGTTCGCGTTCCGTCGTGACAGAGGCTCGTCGATCCGCGACACATCGTGCATCGTCGCCGCCCCTGTTCAAGCCACCAGATGGAAATTGGGACAGGGTCGAGAACACTCCATGAAGAAAGGTCCTCCGCTTCACGTCCCGTCAATACCTCGCGGCACACACCTCCCTCTCCTCGCCCTTTCGACGTGCTCCTCTCCTCCGCCTCCTCGCCCACCCTTTCCTCGCAACAGTCTCTTTAATCTCCCGTTACCAGCACCGGCGCGAACGATATTCGATTCCCCGAGCTCGGTCGAACGACTTCGCATGGTTCTTCGCCTGGGTTGTTCGTCACCCTTTCCTTGCCATCATCCCGGTCCTCGTCGGGCCGTGTCTAACTACTCTCGATTTGCCCCCGATCTCCAACAAGGTCCCCGGACACCTAACCATCGTTCTCTTTTCAGCCATTAACCTCTCTGTTTCTCTCTCTCTCTCCCCCCGCGCAACCTGACTCACTGTTGTCCTGCATCCTCTGCTCTCCTCTTCTCTCTCTCTCTCTCTCCTAGCTCTTCTAGGTCACCATTTATACAGAAGAGCGTCGACGCGACGGTCGAGCCGCGACCGCAGCTCGTGGATTAAGTTAAGAGGTTTCAACATGGCTTATCAGAGAGATTTTCAGTCCCGTATGACCGCGGCGTCTAGGTCCCTACGTCACACCGCGAGGTCCAGTCGCGCTCTGTGTCTTTACGCGACTGACGAACCAGATACTGGACTTTGCGGTGCTTCTTCTTCTTCTATCGCTCCCGTTTCTCCAATCCACCGATCACCGATTCCCGATGTCCTCGCGGCGGTTCTTCTTCAGTCCCACTTCCACGTCACCTGGCCGCCAACGTCACAGAACACCACGCGTTCTACGTGGCTTCCACAGCATCCCCAGGTGTTTCTCATATCACTACCCCGGAGGACTTTCTTCTTATGTAACCCGGGTATATCTCACCCATCGTCGATGCTGGGCTGCCGAGTCTAGCTGAGCCCGGACGTCGTACAGGCTGAATCCTGCCGGCGTGTACTCCTCGAGGTCCTGGTCCCCGGACACATAACGATGCTCGCGAATTTACGAGGCGGACTCGACGTGAACGTGGACGTGGACGTGGACGGGCGACGAAGGGGGCGGGTGCATTGATCTCTGCGCCTAGAACGCGACTCGTGGCGCTGCACCGACCTGCCTCAATGCGAACTGCATATTTCCGCTTTTACCCGTGTGCCGAACGCCCCCACGAGACAGAGAGAACGTTTCCATGAACAGCCGCGTCCGAACACGGCTCTGCTTCTGCCTCAGAGACCAGACTCTGCCGCGTCGACGCGCCCCAACACCCCTTTCACCCTTACACCTCTTACCCGCCTCTCGGCCAAACGAGCAACCGAGACACACCGAATACTCTTTTTGATTCTCACCGTCGCATCGCATCCAGAGCAAAAAGTTCTGCCTGCCATCCTACGCGCCGCCGATACCCGCCGAATCGGGCACGGTTTAGGGCGTCAGCGCGGAAAACTGGCTAACGGAGACACGGAACCGGATCATCTATGCGTTGTCGCGTCGAGAAATTGATACAGGCAGCTCGAGGATTTCTGACGAGCAACTTGGCATTTGTCGACATGTGCTCCATCGTAGAAGTTTTCCACACTCGGAGTTCCCCTACTTCGACGTATCCGTGTACCGAATGCGCTTGATTTTCTATTCGAAAAGTTTATTCTGGCTCGATGCACGAGTCGCGGCAGTACCGTGGGAACGTCGATACGACAAACTTGTTCTATGAAAATGTTTTTATCGTATAGTCGATATGATATAAAATCCTTGGACAATATTTGTACGTTTCGTAACGTACAGCTCCTTAAAGTGGCGGGACTATGAATTTTCGCCCCCGAGAAATATAATTTTGAGCACTCGGAAAAAACTATTTATATTATATAAAGAAAGAGAACTTATATTACATAAAAAAAAAATAATAAAAAATGTTAATTTTTATTTGTACTTTTCATAATTGGGGTGTAATACTCAACAATTTTTGACTTTTTTCTGTCGATATTTTTATGGGATTGGAGATTTTTCAATGCTTTTTACGAAGGAGAATTGTAAAAATTCAGTAAACGCGAAAAAATTATGGATAATTTTAATGAAATTACAATGTATACGGTATTGAGTTCCGCCACTGGCTGCTTAACATTAAACAAATGAATACACTAATAAATAAACTGCAGCTTATCATTGCACGCTACAGCCTTGGTCGATTGTCCCGAATTTGATTTTTAATTTATTTCGGTAACCAGCTCTCTTCCTGCCGATTGGCCGCGATGCGTTACGCATCGTCGATGATCGAACACCGACACAAGTCGTGCGCTACGAATGCGCATCCCGCTTTATGCATGATTCATGATCGACAACGGGCTCGTTGAGTTTTTGTACCGTTAGAGAAGGAGGCAGACACGCGTTTTCTAACAATGCCGGCCAATCTGGTTGCCTCCTTGCACTCCTGTGCAGTCTGTTCACAGCCTACTTATCACGCCCCGCTACATCATACCGAATGATTCACCCAACCTGATCACCTCAAATTATTCGCAAATTGCACGTTGCAAGAGAGGCATGCATGATTTCCATCGACTGGCAAGCTGCAACGACCCGGTTCTTTTTTTTCTCCCGTCGTGCAATTGCCGCATAGTAATCGAGCCCTTTACAGCTAGTCGCAAGAACAAGCTCCTTCATTTTCTTCTTTTCGAAAACGGTCTATCGTATAAAATGTAATACCTATGTAATGTAAGATATATAAACCATTTGGTTTAAAGCAATAATAAATAAATAAATAAACAATTGTCTGCATCAATCAATACATTTATTTATTTCTTCGATACTCTTAATTTTCTTCAATTATTATTCTGTAATTCTAATTGTTTTGTATACTGCGTAGTCGTTGGTTACGGGTCACGCGAGACCCAGCCATCGAAAACTACGATCCGGCAAAGGGAAGGTTAAACATATAAGGGTTCATTTCAACAATACTGTTCGCAAAAGCGAAGATACAGTATCGTCCACAGATCCTTTCCAGATGGAATAATAAGTAATAATAATCTGACACAGTGTGATTTATGGAAATTTGAGAAGCATCGCAGGTGGACGAATACGATTGTAACGTATAATTTGTACTATTTACCCCCCAAGGACTGGTACTATTGATATGGCAGGACCTGAGACCTCATGCCGAGCTCCTGCAGAGTTCAGGCCTGTCCATAGTGCTAGATTTAACGCTTCTCCCAATGGAAGCCTAGTAATAACATCTCTCAATATCTGTGTTACAGCGTAAAGGAGCTCCATCAGGGTGAAAAATTGAGATACAGTAAGTTCAATGTTGCTACCTGATTAAATTCTGCACATGTAAGTGCAAAATGATAAATTTCTTAATTATGTAAATGAACGAGTTTCAAGGACCTGATGTCCCTGACACATATAGGGAAAATGTGTTTACATCTTTGCATATTCTGCAATTCATTCAAGATGTTACGCACGCAACAATTTATTTGTTTATTTATCTATGGGTATCGTATCGTTATTTATGTCTATTGTAAAATAGTAAATAATTTGCAGCGACAAGTGTCGGTAGCGCGAATTGCCTCTGGTGACTCATATTGTTACTAAAATAACGTTCCCACAAGGCTAGTCTATTCAATTGAGAAACACCAGACACACGACCTTAGTGACAATATGTCGTAAACCAATATATGTAAAATATTTCTAATAAATATTGTTAAAACAAAAACATTTATCAGAATTGAAGTGACGATTCATCGCTAGCTTTGTCAGCGACAAGAAAAATTAAGTACAAATCAATTTTTTTCGTTCTTGCCGAGCGAACGCGTAATTAGAAACGCGATTTCGTTATCAGGGTGACACTGGATAGCTAACAGGAAGTTAATATCTGAAACGAAAAAATATTTGCCGACGATCTAAATTCTCGTCAAATCAATTTCACGAAATACCACTGCAACGAAATATAAACATCGAGTCTGCCAAGAATTGCCCGGAGGATCTAGTTACAAATTCCTGTTCAACGAAATTCCCCATACGAAAGCGCGCGCTCAAATTCGCTACGAGTCTCTAGCGATATTCGAAATTGAATAAATGCTTATTATTTATATTCTAACTATCCAAACATTCGTCCAAAATATTGCGGTGCCACTCGACAGCAGAAACATATGTCATTGGCGTAACAAGCATAAATTAAGAAGTCTCGAAAAATCCCCAGTCGAGGCAAATGTGAGGTTATACTCGATCGAAATTCTGTCCCACTGCATGTTTACATCTGAAAGATAAACTATAACAATTCGACGAACGCAACAGATGGAAATCGCGTTCAGCGTGAGACACGGTAGCGCATAACCTTCAATTTTTTCGTGACATATCCGAGATACGAAAGCGCCAATGGATTTCTTGGAATTCCGCGTGCGTTCCGCTTTTTTACGGTCGGTAAATTATCTTCGCGAAAGTTGATAAACCCGACGGAGAATCACGAGGACTTTCTAATCGCTTGAAATTAATACGCTTTGTCAGTGTTATATATTTTATTGCACGACGAGTTGTTTTTTTGTTGTTAATTGTTCCTCTATATCGTCGCCGAGAATCGATAATCGAGAACGGAAAAGCGTTATCTTTTCTAGCCCGATTCCGCAATGTACTTTTTTCTTCGAAACATTTATCGCCGTAGATGAATCATCAGCGATGCGCTCGCTCGGCACGTCGGGTTCCTAGAACATTTCTCTCCTATCTGAAAATGCCAACGTTTAAGAAATCGAGACAGCGGTTTATTTCAGTGGTTGCGTCACGCGACCTAACCTAGACCGACCGTCCACGCAAAATTCCTAGGGATGTTTTCAGACTGGCCGTTACGATGAATCGCGAATTAGAGCGTGCGCACTATTTCTCATATTTGGAATGCGTCCTTAACCTTAAATTTTCCGTGCAGCTTCAAATTTCCATCTAACGGCTCGAACATTGCACGAAACCCCGAAACGAACGATTCCTGTTACTTCCTCTATTCCAATTAACGAGCGACCATATACATTAACGATCGAGCCACTGAAATTCGTCTGTCGCAGTACAGCTGTTAAGCTTCGCCCGTGTTTAAACATCCGACGTTCGTTACACCTGATTGTGCAGTTATGATAATGGATGAATAATATCGGTTTCACACCTCCGTAACGGGGCACGTTACCACAATTATTCAACGGTAGCTACCTTCAGGGCACCAGTGCTGTATTTTTCCCATAGTGTCACCCCATGCGTTCGTCGGCGCTTGTTGCGTGTCCCCTTGCGAGATTTCGACTATTTCACCCATTCTGTCGCACTTCCGACTACGTACACTTTCAAAACGAGCCACTTGGAGAACAAAAAGAAAAAAAAAGAGAAAAAGACAGAAAAAAATTGGTCAATCACTGCAAGAACAGACGGTGGTCGCGCGCGCACACACAGCGTGGTTTCTCATGAGATTCTTGAGAGCGCACCATAGGGGTTCAATGTACTCCCGTAACCGAGAGATCCGACATGTCACACTCCGTTATCCGAATAAATTCATCGATCGACTGGTGGTTCGACGTAGGAATTCGATCGAATTCATTCGAACGGTGCGTGCGTCACGCACGGAGATCGGAGACACCGACGGCTGCCGTTCCTGGAGAAAATTGAGTCACAGATTTCACTGGCGTCGCGCTGTGAACCCGATTGATCGGGAGTGCAACGAGCGTGAGTCAGTCGAGCTCGCGCTATCTTCACGGTGCAACGGACTTCAAGCCGGCTGCGACTTCGGCTTCCAGCAGAATTTCCAGGGTAAATCCTCGGCTCGCGCTCGGTAACTTTCACTCCGGTCCACGGTCGATCGCGAGGAGAGAGAATACTGTTGTGTAGGAGAGAAATCGCAACGACGGCGGCGGCGGCAGCAGCAGCGAGACGATGTGTCGCGAAAACTGGGTGAACCCGTCCGTCCGGCGCAACAGCGGAATCATCGGCGGCCGATGACGCGTCTGTCAGTGGTGCAGGTCTGGGTCGTCGAGCTTCCCACGAACACGGTGGTGCACATCGTCGTGTACACGCGGCGACATGTCGTTTGCCAGAAGAGGAAACCGAGAGCAACGATGCGCAACCTCGGGGTGGCGACCGTCGATGCCTCGTCGAACGCGAAATCGTACACGAATGACGTGCCGGTCATTCATGGAGCCCGCCGTCATGCCGATGGAATGCGTACATCATGGTGGTGAAACCGTCCCCGGCCAATCAGCGACCGTCTAGCACCGGCTTCTGCGTCCGCGGGCCACAAGCGCCACGTGACTTCTCAGCAGGACCACGTGACTCCGTCGCGCTCCCCCACCACTCTCGACCCAGGCTCCCACGACACGATCGCGTGACGTCACACGACCAGCTGACTGCGCTAGTACGGTTCCCTACTCCTCTTCTTCCTCGACCGCTCTCTCTCTCTCTCTCTCTCTCTCTTTCCCTCTCCCGCTCTCTCCGCTACGGATCCCTAACTCCTGCTCTGCCGACGACGACTTCCATTTTTCGATGAATCCGCACCGAAATTGACGCGCGACGAAACGCGTACCCAGAGCCGCACCGAGAATAGGCTCGAGACGCGGTTCAAGACTGAACGGCGATACTCTGCTTTCAACCGAAATAAAATCCTCGGCGTTCGAAAGAAACTCTGCTTTTTTCAGGAGCAACATTGGAAATCGGATTGTATCTGGATTTTATGATTTTCAGAGAATCCGAAGAGATTCAACGGTAGCGAGAAACTTTTTTGTAAGAAAAAATAAAAATTTTACGGATAGCGGCGTCGTTTAAATAAATTGTAGCGTTCTCTTTTCTTTCCATTCTAATCTACCTAACATAGTTGATCGACGAAGATACATTTTATAATACTTGGATAGAAAATTTAACAAGTATGGCGGTTTCCACGGTCGAGGGACTCATTTCTACCTCCTAGTTTCCACTCTGAAGTTATTTCAATCTCTGGTTCTGAGGATTAAGGCGAATTTCCGTGAAGTTCAGTGGAGACTACGAGTAAATTCGGAAATGGAGGCCGTTTAGTATGTTTAGACGGTAGTGTTTCGGTTAGGTTACAACGAGGAGAATTTTAATTTCAAAATTCATGCCTCGCGTACCGATATTTTACCGTGCAGATCAGCCTTTATCTCCGCATTACAATCTATATTGAGATTTATGACCCTGGTCCTTTCGTATCGCTCGATAAATCCGGGGTCAATATTGTTGAGTGAAATACCGACCAAACTGATTATGTAATTTTACGAAATATTGTCCAATTTCGAGTGAAAATCACGCGAACCTAACTGAATATAAATTTTCGGACGAGGAAGAGGAAGATCTCCAAAATGACGACATATATTTTTTTTTGCTTTTACCGCCTGTCCCCGTGACTAATTAAGTCTAGTTCACAGAACGTTTTCCGTATATTTACTCACCAGGATCGAATTCAGTCCCTCCAGCATCCATGCCGCTTGGGTTTCCATATCCTAAAAAAGAGAGAATAGGTTAACCGTTAATAATAGCCGAGAACAGATTGTAAATTCAAGTGTCGCAAATATTATTACAATTTCATTCGTTATGCATTGCAAAAAAAAAGTATATCGCGATAACCTAACCGCTAATAATCCTAACCTAAAATTTCGCGTTCAAATTCATTCCAAATCAAAGAAACGCTTCTTGCGTGTGTATTGTAGATCTGAAACCTCGGGCTAACCAATTTTCGTATTTCGAGAACAAATTCGGACTATCGTGTAAATCCGTGTAGCAGTTACGACATTTTGGATTCCGAAGGTCGCGATTAGACATCCAAAAGCGAGCCCCGCGCGAAGATTATAAATTAATCGTTGCTCACGTACGAATATTTAATCGGTTATACAGGTTCTCGCGATATTGTTACTAACTTCCGATAGAATGATTCATCCAATTTCTCAACCTAGAAAATAATGTACATATTACGGCAATATTAACCGTTCCGTTAAGTCTCGCACCAGCGTCTTCACGGAAAGTATTACATAATGTTTAACGTTATCACCGCGATAACATTAATCGAATACATTTTTCTGCGTTAATCTCGGCGAGGCATATCTCCGATCTCAACAAGCATACATGTGCATCCGTACGTCCGCGAATACCAATCAATCGGCCATCGCGGTGAATCTACAGTTAGGAAAAAAAGTAATTGATGCACATGGTTTTTAATTATACACACGCGTGTAGTAAATTAAAGTAAAAAACCCAATATTAGGTTAATTTTGTTGTATTAGTCACAACTATTGGATCTACGATTTCAGAATATTACCAAAAAATTATTGATTAATTACAAAACAGAGAAGAAAGGAATAAAATAAGCACAGAAATTACAGATTGAAAGTGGTTACAAACAATAAGGAATTACACAAAAAATATAAAATAAATAATATATTATAAACTCATAAGTCTTGCCAATTTATTTTCGTTTCAGTGAAAGCTTCATTGCACAGGTTATCGTTCTTTTTTGTTTTGTAATTAACCAATATGAGATTTGTTGTAATATTCTGAAACCGATATTAACCTGGTAATGATCATTCGGGCTTATTTAGTTTTTGGTAAGAATTTCTGGCGGACGCGTAGGGGTTGAGAGGGTGATCGTTGATCGAGCAGTCTCGTATCGATCGAGCGTTTTTAAATGATAAATTGAATTACTCCCATCGCCAGTGGATACATGTCGTGACCGTTTTGTTTCGAGGCCAAGATCCACCAGCTTCTGGGGTGGGGATCGCCTATGGCACGTGTGAAATTTACGCGCATCGCGTAGCCGGACGGTTCCTTCGGTTTTGTATGTACATGCGACGATCTATCGGCGTTGTATTGGTGCGGGTTTTCCGTAGCTGTGTGTACACCGTGTGCGTGTGTGCTAGATAGGTGGATCGGCAGGTTACATCACGCGTGCTTCATTCGGGATTTATTCCGGTTGTCTCGCGGCGAGCGCGGTCAGGGTGCCTGTCACACGGAAGAACCGACAACGGCTCGTGGTTCTCAGAGGCCGCGACTTTCAAAAGGAACACACCTGGTACAGAGAACCGGCATCGGCGAGAACAGCTCTCGGCGAGCATCGGCGAGTACCGAATGTTCCGGGGCCGGAGAGAAAGAGAGAGAAATACCGCGGGAGAGGGGGTAGGAGGAAGGAAGGGAGGGAGGGGCGGGAGAGAGAGAGAGAGAAAAACTTAAAAAGCACAAAGCAGAAGAAAAAAAAGAAGCGAACAAACGTGCACGGGGGAGAAGGACAGAGAAAACAAGCGAAAAAACCGAGTACGAAGCGCGAGGTAAAGAGGGAGCCAGAGGGAAGGAGCGAATGAGACGGGGCGAGCGGAAGGGAGGGAGAAAGCGATAGAGTAAGACGAAGGAGGAAAGAGGACAGGGGTTTGTCTCTCGACCGATACGCGGCCGGCCATCTTGGATCCTGGGTATCGTTGAAAAATAGCAATTCTTTTCGGCGGTTGACAGAACGCCACGAGGGCCGAAAGGAACGATCGGGCGTGTACGATGCAGCCCGCGGGTGCTCGCGGGCTGTGCGCGCGGAGCAACGGCGCGTTCCGACCGCGACCGTGGGTCGTCGCGTTCGGGAAAAGACGGTCTTGGTAACCGGAGAGGCGCAACACACGGGTTCCACGGCTACGGAAAGATGTCGGGTCGCGCTCGGGCTCGCGATCCACGTATCGACGATCCCGCAACGGAACGGGGAACGAGTCGGTGCGCGTGTACGCGCGGAGCACGGGGCCCCGGGATCCTTACTTTGCGGTTGATCGTCCAGACTTTCCCGGTCAGACATTGCTCTTAACGCGGTCTCTTTCTTCGGTTCCACGCGTCGTCCCTCGACGTCTCGGCAACAGGCCCCCGCGACGACCAAAAATCCCCGGCACTGTCCGTGGCGCGACCCCGATATATCACCACTAAAACCAGCCCAGCTCTCTCACCAACCCAGCACACCACTTGCGAATTTTTCACTTCTTCACACACCACGGTCCGACCGCCGACCGACCGTCCGTCCACGGCACCAGTCGTCACCACCACCACCACACGCTCGCTCGCTCTACACCGTTCCACGCTCGCTGGCCCGACTCGCGCTCGCCCTCGCTCTTGCTCGCTCGTTCGCTCGCTCGCGCTCCGCCACCCAATCCCTGCTTCGCGATACGAGAAAGCAAGATACCGCTATACTTACTCTACGCGAACTCACACACGCGTCGCGTTTCGCCGTGTGCGACACCCGTAGCCATCTATATAAGACTGCCTCATAGCCACGACACGATCTTCTAGCTTTCTCACTCTCTCCGTTACACCAACGTTCGCTGTCCTTCTCCCTCCACTATCGCACACGTTCGCTCATTTTAGCGGTTCCTATGGTTTCGTCTCTTTCTCGCCGACTGGTAAAGCTCGTTTTCCAGTCGGTTGGCGGCGCCACTGAGCGCCCGGTTTGTATATCGCTTTTGTATCGTTTCGTATCGTATCGAATCGAATCGAATCGAATCGTGTCGAGTCGAAGCAAATCGAATTACACCAGCCATTTTGCACTCGAGAGGATTCGAGAGATCGAAATCGTTTCTGTCGGCGATCTAAAATGGAGTAAAATTTGAATTATAAATCCCGACGGCGAATGTATATATGTATATACTCTTGGAATAGCAAATGAATAATAGAGATATTGATTTGTGCCATCTGAATAGCGGGGAAACCACGTGTAAACGTAATTGGGATGAAATATTGTATGTACTTTTTTACTACGTATATCGGGAAAATAAACGTATTAACCACGTTCTATCCTATTCCGTTGTCTACAATTTCTATAAATCTTCAACATTTTATTAACACTTGAACAATTTTTTTGATGCTGTTATTGTAGAAGTCCGCTGTACTTTCAAGCATTTTAATAAATAAAATGGATCAATAGTTTATTTATTGACGATAAAAAATCAATGTGGAAAGAAGTTCATCAAAAATGATAATAGTTAAAAATGTAACGGAGAGTAGGTGCATTGGATGAGGTAATTATTTGAGACTGGAGATTGTATATTTTCAAAGTATGTTATCCATGGTTTATATTTGTTTTTCGTATCATGAATGTTTTGGCAGTGAATTAATAATACTGTGGATTAATTGAGACATTTTATTCATATTTTTTAAGCAAAAACACAACAAAATTCAAGTACACTTATTCCTTACACGTTTACTTTTTAATTCAACTAAAATATAATTATACGATAACATGACTTGTGTAAGATGCAATGTTAATGTCTATATGCTTATGAATGTATGCACGTCAGTTGTAAATACTTGATGACCATGTTAGTTTGATGTATGAAAAAATCAATGTATCCGTATTCTTTTTTGTATGCATGCCCAGACAAAACCATCGTTGCCGTGGAGCACACCAGCTCCGCTTCATCGCTATCATTTTCATAATTTAACAAATTTTTTCAACTGCTCACAAATCACTCGATAGCCTTTATTCTCTCGTCGAGATGAATGCTTTGAAATGGTTACAAAAATGGCAGCCGCGGAATAAGGCACACAATTGATGCAACGCGCATTTAATATAGCGATATATATTTGTTTTTTTATCTTTAATGTAGTTCGGATGTCAATGAATCTCTAGAAGTATATGAATCGTCCTGTATTAATTGTGTTTACGTGTATGATGCCTAGGGAATTCTAAAGCTTCGCAGGAACGATTGTGCTTACATCGCTGTTGTGATAATAGTTGTTTTTTTGTTGTTTATAAGTATTGTTATTATCATTAACATTATCATTATTAATTATTATACTTGATGTCACTAATGCTTGGATGATCAGTAGTTTTGTATATACAGGTATCTTTGAGGTATGTTTCGCACCTTATGATATGGGGTGTGTATATATTATATATATACATAATGTCCCATGTATTAGATGGACCGGAAAGTATTGTCGCTTCTTTACATTAAATTTAAAAAAATACATTTTTAACAAGTTTTTATTTTAATCAATGATGTAATCATCCTCGTTATCAACAACCTTTTGCCATCTAATACGCAAATAAAAAAAATAAAATAAAAAAAAATTTTTTTTAATGACATTAAAAAGAATAAATAAATGTACGAACGTCTAATTCGCTTGAATAAACATCGCAAATGTTTTTGGTAGCAACTGTTGCGTTACTACCTTTGTGAAACTCAAAAAGCATACAATGCCGGATATGTACCTCTTCTGGTATTTGGTTGAAAAGTTCACCCGAAACAGCAAAAAAATTTAAGATTTAATTATTTACAAGTAAACGAGTCACTTTAATCTTAAAATGTCTTGGCACGACTTGGTAGTACACATTGAGTTAATAAAAACAAAGTAAATATTGACATGCACAGAAACGACATTACTTTCCGGTCCACCTAATATATATATATATGTATACATATATGATTTTCACGAACCACGTCTATCAATCAACTTACGTAATATGCAACCTGAGGTATTCAACCTACTTGATACAACTCAACTAAAGCTTGAACTATGTTGTAACAAGTGCAACTTGTACATTATAATGTGTATGCGTGAGATGTGTTTCCCTATTCCTGACTGCAACATCTATTACAAAACAACATGCTCGTCTTTTACTCGCTTAACAAAAAAACCAGTAATCGTAATTGAAAAATTTTCTTTGAAAGCTTCGTCTATATACAATCCTTACTTTAGCTCCTGTAACAGCTATAGTATTAGTTAAATAGATCACCGCATTACCAATTCATTTTCTGTTCAACAACTACTCTGCACCTAGTCAAAGATCCTACTGCATCTGTGTATATGACCGCCATACTTTTATCGTGTCTTTAAAACATAGCATTGAATCATTATCGCTGAATGTCTGCTGCCAGTGTTCGCATTTCATTATTTCATTCTCATTCAGAATTCCTTCTCCTTTTTCTTTTTTCTTTGTTTAAACGAACAGTGCATACTATTTAGATTACAATCTCTCACATGCTTTTAAAACTTGCTACGAGCAGTCGAAACTTCCCTAAGTGAAAGGCCATCTAACGTGGTGCGTGGAAAAACGCTAGGTGTTCTCTTCGTGCTTGTTTTTTTTTTAAATTTACGTTCTAGAGTAGGTTTTGTAAAAAATATCCCTTAATCACTTTGATGTAGGATTATTTCGTGTGGTGCCTATAAAATACAGCGAGACCAACAGAATAGCAACAATGTATATGACGCGGTTTCGTATGGTTCGATGAATGTCCCATTCGTAGAATTCAGACTTCACTCTTATCCATTGTACTCATGTATTCAAGAAACGATTGATTCCTTTGTTATCGTTAAGCTCGATTGCTTTGAAGAAAAACCATACTCGTGCAATGAAACGAAGAAGAAGAAAAGAAAAAGAAAAAGAAAAAAAAGAAACAAGAATATGTGCACCAAGTGTTACATCTCGTTGACAATAACGTCAAAAAATAGTGTATATGTATATATATATGCCTTCATGCATATAATAATTTACCAAAAAAAGTCTCCTTTGCAACACGATTCGTGAGCGACCCCTTAAAAGCTATTTACAAAAATGAATAGCAACACACGTAGGCTTCTGCTGTATCAACCGTTGTCCTTGAGCATGCCCCTAAATACCATCCAGAACATCTCTCTAACCACCCATAGGGTTGTTTTTCTCAGACATTCTTTTAATGCAATGAAGAACATAAAAAATGAACGTGTACGGCGTGTGTATGTCCATCGATATACCAGCAGCGAAAGGAGTACAACGTCAGAGGCATACGTTGCTTAGAAAAGGACGGCCTTGACATCGGTACTGTACCGGGACCCGGGTGATGTCCCTTGCGGCAAAGTACTCGGTGTGAACAAACCTCATTGAATGTTACAACAAACCGGTCTGCATGGTATAGGGCCCTCGGCCTCCTGTCCATACAACGTTCGTGACTTAAAAATCTTAGAATCAATGGTCAAAAACGGAGCCCGCCCAGTGTAACAGCTCTCGTACGCCTCGAAAGCCTCATCGATTGGTATGTTACTCCCGTCGTTCTTCTTCTTCTCTGTTTTAACAACCATTTCCGCTCTTGAGTCCTCCGAACGATTTGGCACTGAATCTATGGTTATTTTGGAGCTCAGATCCTCCTCTATGCTAGCACTCTCCCGTGCCAATCTGTAGTATTTCTGCACGTAGTCCACGTTGACTTTAAGATCGGTGTTGTCCTCCTCGCCAGCTTCGCCCTCGCAAGATACACCTCGACATTGCATCATCTTCTTTGGGGTTATCACAGGTTCAATCGTCTCAGCCTCCCAGCATTCTAGGACATCAAGCTCTTCTATACTATCCAGGGATAATATACCGCTAGCGTTCTCCTCCTCGACACTGCTGCTGCTCCCGTTCTCTATGCTCCTAGCAGACTCTTTGGTTGTATCGCTTTTGATCGTAACTACCTTGACCGCGGAACCATTATTGTTCCATAGCGTTTCGTAGACGGAAGTCGTCAACAACTTGCCGTCCTCGGACACCACGATTTCCCCCTTCTCGAACGTTTTCACGTTCACAGTGTCCTCGACAATCGTCCCCTTCTGATTATTGTCGTTCTCGTCCTCTCCCTGCTTCGTCTTTTCGTTATTATTGTTCACAGGATCTCTGTTCGACCTCCCCGTTCCCTGTCTTTTCGTTCGCCTTGCATTGACCCTCTTGGAGTCCATCCGAGAGTTTGTTGCAACCCTCATACCTGTAACGCTATCCTCCTCAGTCAATTCGCAAACATCGCCAACGTCCTTTGCCGGGTTTTTCTTCCTGACCGAGTCGTCCCGTTGACCACAGGAATCCGACGAAGACACCACCTCGTCCAGCTTGCCTTCGACGTGTCTGACCCGTCTCCGTTCCCCCGACCTCCTCTTCGCGTCCTTCTTCTTCCTCGACCCGCCATTGTTGCCATCCGGCTGGTCCAAGCTCTTGACGTTGCCGTTGTTGATCCTTGCGAATTCACCGCAGCTAGTCGCGCGCGACAACCCGAGATTGTCTGCGCAACTATTAGCAGATAGTGCAGGTATGGGGTTGCCTTGCAAGTTTTTTGGCGGCTCTTCCACCTCGTCCTCGTCCTCCGTCTCGCTGTCCGTAATGGTCGACGTAATGAACACGTCCGGCGAGTTCACACGACGTAGCCATTCCGTCACCGCTTCCGTGATCGGATAGTCGGAGTGTCTCGTCTGGCTCTCGAAACCCGAGTCCTCGTTGCAAGCCTCGATCGGGTCTTCGTTGCTCAGGTGATTGCACACAGTCTCGGACATGCAATTGCTGCTCGACAACTCGTTTTCGGTTTTCTCGCGTTCGAACGTCGAATCCTCTTTCGTTAAATCGTTCGGGCCTACGTTATTCATCAAACCCTGCGTCGCATCGTTCGCCTTCTCCAGCTCTGTCTCCGCGGCGTCGTTCAGATCTGGTCCAGGTGTCGGCTCTCTAACAAACTTGGTACCCTTCGTACTGTATTTTCTCTTTGGTAACGATGACTTAGCGTTGGTCAGGGTCTCGTGGTTCTCCTCTTTCTCCGCGTTATTCTCCACAGTCTTTGGTGTGCCCGATCTGGAACGTGTTCGTTCATCGTTATGCAACGTCTTCGATGTCACGATCGCGTCCTCGTTGTTCAGCTCGAACTCCACGTTCCCGTTCGTCAATGCGACCTCCTCTTTCGTCACGCCGTTCATCTCCTCCCTGGATCGTTCATGCGTCGTCTCGTTGCCGTTCAACGAATCGCTCGGCCCGTTGTTCACGTTGTTCGATACTTCGCCAGTGACGTTGTTGACGTTGCTCACCGACGTCGGCTCCTCTTTACCGGCCACGCAATTCGTCAATCTCTTAGCTTGCCCGTTCTGATCCGTAGCTTCCTGCGGACGCGATTTCGGCGACCTGACCACCTGGTTAGAGTTCTCGTGAACCACCTCGCCGATGCCGTTCTGCGTTTCCTCGCCGATACCGTTGCACGACTCGTTCATCTTGTCCATGGACGCTGTCTCCGATGGTAGTGTGCTCGTTTGGTTCGTCACGGAACCCTCATCGGAGTTCGGCGCGTCGCTGGATGTTGGAACACTGAAAACCGATGTGACGTTCGACTCGACGATTGACCGCAACTGGAACTCCTTGCACTCGGGGTTCAGCATCCTGCTGGTCGTTGTTGTTGTTGTAGTTGTCGTTGCCGCCGTCGTCGATGTTGAACATTCGGTCCAAGGCAGCCGCGAAGTCGGTACACCGGTATCGCATTCCGAGCTGTATTCTCCCTCCTCCTCGTCCTCCGTGTTACCCTGGAGTTTGGAAAATTATGTTAGTTACGTGCACGACTCTCGATTCGTTGGGTCCTCTTCCAATGAAGTTGCACCGAGATTGAAATTACAGAAACCAGATTATTTTTATTTAGAGGGTGAAGCGTTCTTTTTCTACCGTCAATGGCAAGTGTACAATACGTAGACTGCAGATACTTTTTGTGTACAACAATTCTTCTTGATATTTTTATATTAGTGTATGTATCTGTTGAAACAAGTCTAATTTCAGACTTTAGCTAACCGAACAGTTGGATTTAGCTTGAATCTTCTTAGAAATGTTTGAAAATGGTAGGACCCAATGAAAGCACTGTAAGACAGCTTGAGATTATTGTGATCAAGTGTAGCGAGTTTGATTCTAGAAGATCTACCAACAAAAATTTCCCCATAAATATAAACTAGAACGTAGAACAGTCTAGCGAGTGTAAGAAAATAGAATACGGTGAGTGAAGAAAGAAAACATAGACAATAAAGAAATACCATGTGTGTCAAGTTCGAAGAATCGCGAAGTATCTAGAAGATCTTCGCTGTCTGAGCAACTATTTCATCGGAACGCTGAATTAAGGATCCCTTAAAGGAGTACGCTGACCTCCGCGCTTTGAATCTGACAAAGACAAATCTGTTAGGTCCGCTATGTTCGACAAACGATCATCCGGAATGTATCCACCACCGCTGACCCCTCGAACTCTCTCCATTCGAAACGTTAGTAGAACCGAACTCTGATATTTACCGCAGCAAGTCTCTGCTTTCTTCTCTTTTTCTTCTTTCTTCTTTTGGCACTGGCCGCCGACATAACCGCCACGTTCGTAGTTCTGATCATGGGTCCTCCCTGTATGGTAACACCTTGAACAGCAGAAACGATATGCGTTACACCTCCAGGAGGAATTTGTACTGCATGCTATATATATATGTATTTTTAGGTGATTCGAAGTGACGATAAAAAAAGAATGGCTCTCCGGTGTGTTCGACCAGGTTTTGCTCGATTTCGGAAACGACGATTACGACTGCGTCGAAGGGCGCCGAGACTGAACTTGGCTTTTTTTCCCCCGCCCCTCGTCCCTCGGTTTCGCAGGAGAAGAAGAGCTCGCGAGAGCTGCTATTTCGAACCGGTTCTATTTGGAGACACGGCCGAGCTCTGCCAAAATTCATTCTCCCGACGCCCATCGGCACCGGCCAGAACATATCTCTAACATTAAATGTCGATGGAAACAGCGGCGTCCTCGTGTGATCGTTATGAGTCAATGGACCCCCAGGTGACAAACGCCGTCTTCCCTTGTGCAACGTGCGAGCCGTGCTGCTGTGGAGAGTTACGTCGATATACATATACATACATACATACAATGTATACATACAAACTATATGCACATAGATCGGAATTATGGTGAGAAAATGGTTCAGAATATTAGACGTATGCAGACACACACACATCCAGCGTGTACAGATCTCTTGACTTTAGCTACGATCGTCGGATCATTGGACCATAAATATCCATCCACCGTGGTCTTGGAGGGTTTACGGAAATATTCACCTTCAGTCGTCGCACACATTTCTTTTATTAAATTCAATCTGCGGTTGGCGAATGCTATTAAGATACTGTTATTTTTCAAGCGAACCCATGGTCGTATCTATTAGCATAAGAATTTTTTTAGTATGTATCTGTTTGGCTTGACCGCTATCGGAATTATGAAAAATTATGTATGTCGGCTGCTTTTCGAACGAAAACGTCCGAGGATCATCATGGGCTGTTTTTTTTTTTTAAAGAGGGCTATTGTCTATAATAGCTTTCCATCTCATTCTCGCGTTGCTCGGTTCCAAATAATGTAGTGGGATGGACAGCTATTATGACTGCGGATCCTCATCACAAATAAAAATAGTACTAAACACAAAGGTACAAAAATCGCATCGCAAACGTAATGAGCTACCATCGCAAACAGCGACAGGGCCGTTAGCTTCCCATTCACAAGCGTATGTACAATCAATTGCAGCGATCGTTCGGCGCTTAGGCACTTTGCCTGTATCCCAGCGTATGAATGAACCAAAAAAGGGGGATGTTCGAAAAGTGAATGTATCAATGGTCCCGGTCCTCCCGCGATCGTGTCTAAAGAGAGGCGCGTCTCTTTGAATTATTACCTTTTACCTTGAATGTGGTAGAGGCACGTCGGTAATAAAACAGCAACGATGCCGATGGACGGGACAGCAGTCGTGAATCTGGGTATATCCCTTTCCCCTCGCCGCGCAGCCGACCGACACTGTTCTCGTTTAACATTAGAAACAGGTACAATCAAACGTACTAACTGCTAAACTGGCGGCGTAGTGGAGCGGGGAAGGAGCATTAGACGCGTCCAAGGCTCGCAATACATCATCCGCTACTTTGTGCATATCTTTCGTCCTCTGATAAATATAACTTGTCGGTTGTGCCGGCGTCGGTTCTCACGTAGCCGGGTATTAAATCATGTTACGTAACGACCGCTTCCGACAACTCTCGGTCATCGGCGCTTATCAATTAAAATCTGACCGATTGTCTTGTCATCTTTTCAGGATTTGGTGTGCGGGGCCAGTCGATCAATTGGTTAAGGACTCTCAGTGGCTCGCATGAGAACTTCTACACCGTTCACTATTTTCTTAAAGCGTTTATGATCTTTATGCGAAGCAAATGTAATCATCATCGTAAAGATTTATTTACCAAATTGTCTATCACTCGAAATAATAGTAATATGCAGTGGCGGTTCGTGGCCAAAATTACCGGGGGTGCTACTCCAGAAAATTTTTAGCTTTTCTTTTGCAAAAGGAGGATGGCTACTGACGTTAAGGTTAAGGACTATATATCGTACAAGTATAAAGAAAGAATTAAAGAAAAAAGGATTCATTATATTAAATATTATTGATAATATCAAGTGGAAACAGGTGCAAGTTCCACAGTGCCTACACGCGAGCCGCCAATGATAATACGTATTCATTTCTATTTATCTATTTGAAAAATCTATTGATCTTTGATTGAATATGCAACGGAGCGAGAGCCTGCTGTAAATGCTGTAGCATCGGTGGCGCGTACCGTCGTACCGTAAGCAGGTCAGGGGAGCTAATCCAGTGAATGAACGTCTAGAATTTGTCGAGCGTTGACGAGCGAAAAGGGCGCAGGTCATGGAGAAAAGCTCGTCGATACAGCTGGTACCTGCGATCCAAAATGGATCAGAGATTCCAGCAGCACGACCAGGTCGCCGTGATCGACCGCAAAAGAGAGGCGGATTGCGCAACGTTGCAATGCACACGCTCTGCTCCCTCCCCGTGGTTCGCATTTGCGCAGATTCTCTTAGCCGCAAGAAAAAGAACCTTTGCATTGTCCGTCCGTTGTTCCGTCCATCTGTCCGTGAACAGAACGAAAGCTACGGGAGGAGAGCGAGGCGTACGTCTACGTAGTAGGGTAGCCAGCGGGTCAAGATAGACGGGGGAGTATAGTAAACTGTCGCGAATCGACCGCCGACGCATGGTGCTGTACGGTTTCAATCAACTAACCATTCACGTTGACCAAAGGTGGACCGAACATGTAATGGCCCGGGTACATGTACGGTTGCGGTACGGCTGGTATCACGTGCGACACGTGCACCGGTTGCTGCATCAGCATCGGCTTCATGTACGGTCCGTCGTTCACCCCGTTCACCATGCATTGATCGTCGACGTACTGCTCGTCCATGTAGAACTCCTCCGCCTGCTCCTCCGTTGGAAGATCACCGTCGGTCTGGTTCTCCTTGGAGCTGGTCGCCGCCTCCGTGGGCTGCTCCTCGCCTTCCTCGCCTACCACGCTACCGCTGCAACTGGCGCTTCCGGTCCCGGTGCCGCTCTCGTTGCACGTGCCGTTCGTGTTCTCTACGGGAACGTCCGTCGTCTCCTCTACCACGGCCCCGCTCTCTGTGCCTGTCTGCAATTCGTTCGACTTGTTAGTAACTTATCGATCGTGGAACGATGGATCCTTACCTGGTAGTTCATCATGCAGTACGGTTGGTTAGCCAATTTGGGCATAAATGCAGGATTGATCCACTCGATCGGCCTAAGAGGCACCGGCTCGCAGGGTACAGCCGCCAGGACACTGGGCCCGACCGGTGCTGGCACTGGCGTAGGACCAAAGAACATCACCGGGTACTCGTAATAGTAACCGCTGGCATGGTCGTAAAATGCACCGTAGCTTAATTGCGCCCTGGGCTCCACCACCGGCGGGTTCTCGCCGGATCCGCAGTCCCTGTCCAATAGCTGTTGATCCTCGGTCGTTTCGCTGCCGTCTGTGTGTTATCAAGGATGAATAAAATGTACCGTGGTACGGGCCGATCGGGCTCACGAAAATATGTTATTCACGCGTTACATCGCAGCGTGTATGTACATACTCCGCTGATATTTTCTCTTGTTACTCGAATGCTTAGTGATTAAGGACAATTTGGGAACGGTCCTTCCCTATTTAGAGTTTCGCGTTGTCGAGTTATACCTTTTCTGGTCCATTTGTAAAGTGCAAGTCAATACTCTTCACATAAAAACAAATACATTTTTCACCGACGGAACAAAAGAAAGCACAGAAAAGTTGACGAAGAAGGATTATTCTTAAAAAAAGAGAAACGAAAAAAGACATCTACACTTTTTATCAAAAACAAAAAGGGGCTCCTTGCTAAACGAAGACGTTGCCAGGAGGAGGTTGTGCAAAAAGGACGAAGGGGCCAGAAACTCGATGAATATACGTTGCGCTTCTACCTATACCTCTACCTGCGGTGGAATGCGAAGCAGATTGGCTCTCGGTGGTCGACGGTGTTGCGCTCGTGCTCGCGTTCCCAGCCCAGAGCTTTTTCCTGGAGAAGTAGCCCTTCTTGAACAGCATGTCCTGCCGGGGCGTGGCGATACGCATGTACTCGTCCTCGTTGAAATTGGACTTTGGCTGGGACGGGGACCCGGCGGACTCGTCTCTGTGGGAACGCGACCCGCCGCCGTGGTAACCGCTGCTACCGCCGCTGGCGCTTCTTCGCGGTTTGTAGCCATCTTGCCTGTGACGCTCGAAATTGTGCGTGCCCGAGTCCTTGTCACGGCTCTTCACGTAACCGTTCCTTAATCCTTCCTCCTCGTCCTCCTCGCCTGGTGGATCTGTCGACAGAGGTGCAACGCGACACGTTAGATCTCTGCGAGACACAGCTCGGAATATTCGTGGCGGTTTTTGCGAGACCGTTCCGGTCCTACTACGTATCTCGGATTACATCGAGCTTCGCGGTGCTGACATCGGCACGCGAAATAGTCGCGGGAGGGACTATCGGCACGGGCATTCCCCGAGATAAGAGCATTATTCAAATACACCGTGTGTCTCGTTACAGATGGAATTCGTCACCCGAGTATATCTGAACGCCGGTAACCGCTATTTGCGGATCCGACAGTTTGCATATCAGAGGGTTGTTCACACAACTTCGCGGCGATACACTATATCCATCCGATACCGATAAGAGAGCAAAGAACTCTTAGAGATCCAGTCCGATAGATTCTCCGATCGAATGCACTACCATTACCCGTAATCTCTAACCCAGATTGCACACGACGTCCCCAAGACGTCCATTTTAGGCCTGAAAGTCTCACGTCCTCAAAAGATGTCTTTAAGACGTCTTATTTCGAGACGTCGTTTGAACTTCTGAAGTAAGACGACTTAAAGATGCAGATTTCACGTGGAATATATTCAATTCGCTTTACGATTATCAATCGGCTTTATTTTTTTATATCGAAGTCGCTTTTCTTCTACTGGGCGGGATTAGTTGTAGAATTCTGAAAATAAAAATGAATTTGGCAATTCCTAGTGCAGAGAACATCGGAAACATCGTTCCCCCGCTGTCCACGGCTTTCCGAACGGTTTTTCCGATTATCGGTTTCCAGCTGTTTCGAATACGGATTCGAGCGTGTGCAAATCCAATTAGGTTAAAAGCCCCGCGCGGCGGTGAACAGACTTTCCGAATCGAATTTCTTGAAACCGAGTTCCGCATCAACGAATCGAACGCATCCGATTAGCCGGTTAACTAACATTTCGATCACGAGCGGACAGGGCCGATTAGCTCTCTATACTCCGCGAGGAGATATTTGATTTCGGGAAATGAGAACAGAGGCGAGTTAATTAACCATTGTCGGTACACCGTCGGATACGGATCTCTTCTACACACTATAGAACACTATAGTCGTAGAACACACTGCTGGAAATGTTTATTGCATCACAGAAATATTTGGATCTGGCCGTGTTCAATAAGATATTGCGTTTTTACATTGTTCGCAAGTGCAAGCGTAATGCAATGAACATTTTCAGTAGCTGGTATTACAGAGAATTTCGGTGTTCAGGCATCTACGTCAGTGGCTGTCCGCAGATGAAAATGTTCGCAGGCTTTTTAAGATAAGATTCGGTCATCGTTGTCAAGGCTCCCGTGTTAACAACCAAAATGAAATCGTTCAGAAACCTACAACTCTCTTTTGTCACCGCTGTCGCGCGCTGCCAACAAACGCCATCGGCATTAGCGAATGACAAAGCACTCGAAGATTCCTCACAGTACAGCTATAGAGACCTAATGAGACTAGACTGCCGATCTTTATGCGTTTACATCTGAGAATTTTCACAGAAAGCTAGAACGTCAAAATCCACAGAATTTAATACAATGTTTATTCATCTCAGAACTACTACAAAGGCTGCTACCACTAAAAATAAGATTCCACCCATTTACTATTTTCACATAATGTAAAATCGTTGATACTTTTATGTTGTAAGATGTACTTCTTTAATATGTGACGGTATAAATGAAACACAATTTGTTGATTTAACGTGTAGAACAGACCTGGATGAATCATTATCCTAGTCTCTTTTATGCAACTGTTTTCCAGAAGCGTATGAGGGTTAAAAGATGCCTGAAAATATTAAAAATTGCGTAAACATCCGCAGTGTACTAATGACGTTACGCTCGGTTCATAAGAGCGCCCGCTGATCGTCCTCGACTGTCACGCTCAATGACAGAGGCTCATGGGTCACCCTCTTATTTCTCGTCTCCGTCGACTGTAAATTATTCGTGGGATATCAGCCTGACAACAATGCCCGACCGAAGGCGAACCTCATCCTCTATCCTGGACAGCACTGCTCTACGCTACCCTCTAAGAAAGCATCAAGCTCTACAAAACCGTTTCTAAAATCGTCTAGAACCTGGCGGGAAAGAAAAATGAAAAAGAAAAGCCCGCAAAAGCCCGCTCTACAATCCAGGACCAGCCTCTTCTTCAAGGTTCCGTACCGTCTTGGTACCTAGCTAAAAGTAGAACGTGATTGGAGGAGCCGATCACGTGGGTGACCCTTCGCTGTCGGCGCCACTGCATCCTCCCGGTTAGGCCCTCGAAGACACCTCGCACTCAGCACCCTCTCTTCCTCGGGATAGCGATCCTCTTTCACTCTTGGGCACTGCTGTTCCCTCTCGAGGACCAAGAAGATGGATCTACGGAACTTCAAGAGACTCGTCGAGAGTCCCAAGTTCGTTCATCTATGTCTCTAGGTGATTTGGACGATCGCGTTCTCTTCGGGGTTGCTCTGGGATCGGTCGAGTGTCCTTTTTGGGGTAGTTGTGCCTCGAAAATCGGTACACCGAACGCGAAGGGACTTTGCCAACCGTTCCCAAGGTTCTTCTAGGTTCCTGCGTGGCGTATAGTCTGTGTTCTTTTCGGGGTTGATTGGGATCGGCTGGGTGTTCGTTTTGGATGGTTACATCGACGAAACGAGACTCGCCAAAAGCGTTTGCAAGGTGGTTTATCTAGGTCCCCGGATGATTCAGACGATGCGTCCTCTTCGTGGCCGATCCAGGATGATCGGGTGTCCTTTTCGGGTGATTATCCTTGGTCTAAGGGTAAACGCACTGTCGTCGATCACGCGTCAGATAAAAGGAGGATGTAGCCGGATAATCTGGCGCACGCGATGCCTCGAGAACGACTGCGGTTGACACAAGGCAGGGGGTGCAGAGGGGCGCGAGAGGAAAGGAGAGGAGAGGAGAGCGAGAGCGAGAGAGAACAGTTCAGTGGCGGACGTAGCCCATTGGCCACCGTACGCGGACTAGAATAGCATCGGAATTAGAATAGAAAACGGACGAGGACCAGTGTGGCCGCCGGAGCTGCGATAACCGTGCCGCTGAAGATGGCCTCTGCTTCATTCAATGACTTGGCGAGGGGGTTGGCTAATGGCTGAGATCTCTTGGCCATGGAGGTAAGGGACACCGTAGGGCCCGAGGTCGATGGGACTCTGGTCTAATGGCGGCGAACGCGCTTTGGTTTGCTATTTTAAATCGCACCTCGGTGGCGGAATTACAAATTTTCGTCCCCCTCCCCTCCCGCAAAATATAATTTTGGGCCCCACCGGAAAAAATTAATATTATATGAAGAAAGAGAACTTGTGTTGCATGAAAAGTTTGTTTTTTTTCTGTCGGTATACTTTTAATTTTAATTAGGGATAATTTTGGTAAAATTACAAAATAATAAATGCAACAATGCAAAAAACTCCTTCGATTACGGGGCACTCTCGTTGCGGGGTCTTGCGGAATTGCGACTCCTACAAATTTTTACCAATAAATCCATGTCAACTTCCAGTCAATCCGGAATAATATTAATTCATCAGTCTACCATCCCGTTAGAGGGACTACGAAACGCTTTCGTTCGAATATGAAAACCGAAGATTTCGGTGTCCGTAAAAATACAAATTTGCATACAGACGAGCACTCTGTTAATCACAACGATTAGCATAGTTATCTCTGTTCAGCTTTCCTACCGAGGGGGAAACAGCTTTTTCGGTGCCGCGCGTTTGCCCTCCGAGTTACGGTGCACGCAAAGCCGGCCGTTCTAGTTTTAATCAGATTTCAGAGTTCAACGTACCGCGCGCGGCCGTATTTTAAGTAACAAATAGAAAGCACTTTAAATACTTCGTCCAGTTGAACACATTGTGCTAAACGGCTTCCAGCGGACCCGCTGTGCGCCGTACACTTCCTACTGAAAACGAAATTCCTTCCTGTCGCTCCGACAAATAGCACCGGGCGGAACGTTCATTGATTCCTCTGGGAATATTTATTATTCGTTGACGTAATTATTTCCGATCGAGATTGTCGGACCAAGATTTGCCAAAATGTTGGAAATGAAATTTCGCGGCGTTTTTTTGGACGCGAGCGACCCGATGACAAAACCGTCATCGATGCAGCGGTCCGAATGTTCTCGTCGAGAATGATTGAGAGAGAACGACGGCGCCAACGTAAATGAGCTGTACCGGTGTGTCGCTTCGCAAGATAAGTTCGCGAGAACACGGTACAACGTTCCGACCGACTGTCATATAACAATTGGCGCGGGCAACAATCTCGCTGACTTGTTGCCCGTGTAAATAATCGGGCCTCGCGGAACCGCGAGACAAAAAACCCGCGAATTTACAGATGAGTCGCAAGTCACCCCGACTGCCAAGTAGGTTGCACGCTGCTTCATTGTCGCGCGTTACATAAAACGCGCCGGCATTTGCTGTTTCCTCAAGAGGGAAAAAGACAAAGAGAGAGAGAGGGAGGCTCGGGAGATTGTTAACCCGACAGCACTTTCCGCAAAATCAATATAATGCGAAGATAAATACGATCAAGGCTGCATCTGCGAGCCCCTCCAAGGAAACTGTGAGAAATTATACTTTTATGTAAGTACGTACACGAGAGACATTCGATTAATTTGATTAACGTTTCATCTAACGAACGTCGATACTGCTATACCTCATGGAAGCCGAAAAATCTGTTTTCACGTTATTGATTCATGATTAGTAGGCAGCGGGTCTTTATGGAAAATAAAAATTTGTCAACCTGGATTGCAACAAACTGGAGTGAAATAATTTCTTTCCTGATCCATTCTATCGGTCGAAAGTAATATAAAAATTGTTCAATTTCATGCAAAATTGGTGCAAGTGCATCTGTGCCGATGATTACGAACGCCCAACAAAAATATGGTTGTACCTCCATCGAACTTGTGTCGTGTGCGTATGCGTGTGCGTGTATCGGCTAAGAGAAGACGAAATTTGTCTGTATGTGTACGCCGCTGATTAAAGATCGCGGGCTAGCTGGAACTGTGAGCAGAAATTAGTGTCGTTTAGTGACGGTGGCATAATTGCAGCGCGCCGAAGCGTCGCTTCTCGTTCGTGACCTTTCCGCGTTTCTCGTCACATTCGGTGTAGAATAATTGGCCGCCGTTCGCATTCTTAATCACGCCCGACACTATAAATTAATCCGCCATTTATCGCGTGCAATTATAATACGCACGCGCGGCCAGACAACCCATTGAGAAACGAGGAATTGTTGGAACGACGACGTCTCACGGTCGAGATTTCAAACTGTCAAAGACATTGTTTAGATTTTCTTCAAACAATCTTCCCGCGTTCAAATCGTTGGCGTGTTCTACGCAGCTTCGTTCGTAATAAAATGTGTCAGCGAAATTTAATGAATTTTCCAAAACAGATTTTTTGTTACAGTATTGTTCGTTTCAATTAGTCTCTATAAAATTCTCTGTCGACAAATCATTCTACAATGATCAGTCAACGTGTCTGGCTATAGCCAGCCACATCTACTTTCGTGAAACACGCACTCGTCTCTTCAAATCACACAGTATAAACACACGCGTAACAGTTAGGTAAACATACGTAATGGTTAGCGCAAGTAGAATGTGGCCAATAAACGTTGTCTAATTTTCTCCGATCTCCGAAGCAAGTAGAATCCAGCGGTAGACAGCGGATATTTATATGCACAATAAACATTTTTAAACCGAATTGCAACAAACTGCAGCGAAATAGAAATTTAAAATCCTAATCCATTTAACACTAAACCTATCTTTGCAATTAAAACCGATTAAAATGTTTTAGCTTCTGAAAATCACAGTGCTCTATTTACTTAGATTTTGTTCATATGTGCTTGGATAAAAAGAATTATCGAATCGATTTTCCATGTAAGTAACTTCATAATTCCATTAATTACTGAATGTAATATAAATATAAATAAAAAATAAAGTTCAGTGTTAATAGGTCGAAAATGATATAAAAATTTTTCGAAATCTTCCAATGCTTTCGCTGTTTTAAATTATTTTTAATAAATGCATAAACTGAAATGTTCGAATGCGAAAATAATCTGTGGAAGATAAATTTTGTCAGAGGCTGTTCGAATGGTGGCGGTATATTATTCGGAGATGCTGCGGACAGAGTAACATGACTTTCAAATGCGCACGCGAGAGCCGCGCAAATAGGTCAATTATCGGATGGACAGACGGACCGATACCTGTGCAAACAAAATTGCAAAAGAGGACGAGTAATGGGGATCGATGAGCCAAGTGTCGAAAGCGTAAATGGCTGCCAGATGAATCGATGATGGCTCGCGCAAACGTGATCTTGAGTTACCCTCCCACTATTACGCCACTTAAAAATATACCGAACTGGTACTCGACTACAGTACACCGTGGATCAGGATCTTTAGATCTCGACTGTGAAAAACACTTTTCCTTCAGAACGGTGGAATCGATTAAGCCTTATGTCAATAACCGGACTACACGGGCATCCACTTTCAATTTCTCTTCAAAGATTCTTTAACATTTTCGTTGATAAATATCGAAATCGTTGAAAAAACATCGAATGCGTAAGAAATTTTATCGATTCTCACGACGGTAGGTCTGAGAAGATTAAAAAAATCAATGTAACATAAAAATTCTCTATACATAAAAATAATAAATTCAATAATATCAATTTTTCTTTTTAATTACGTTTCTTTTCGTGTACGTTTTTATTAGTCTGGTTACACCCCTATACGCAAACAAAAATTTTGTAGACTTTCATTGAAAACGCAATTCGCAACGACAGATTTTCCTTGAACGCACTTTCTACGAAGCAGAAGGTTGTTCACAAGTTTCCGTGAACAAGCGAAGAAGAAACCAGCCCTGCGTCCGACCGGAAGCGATACAAGACGGACATCATCCTCGACCTGTTTGCCGAGGGGAAGCTGGGAAAAGTAAAAGACCGGGCAATCAATGAAAAGCACCGGCATACCGGTGTGTACCAGATATGATCAAACAGCGGCCGTCCGAGCAATTCTGACTTGGCTGCATGGGAATCTAGAGCGTGCGTGGATTTCTGTGTGACGAGTGGACAAGGCGGTACGAAGCGGTTTCGTCATTCCCGGAGCTTCCTGTGCGGGAGCAGACGTCGTCGATCGTATTCGCAGATTTTATTATTCTACCGTGCGCGCGACGACGTCTGCTGCTTTAAGTCGAACAGCACCCGAAGAGGCGAGCTTAGCTGAAAAAATTACGAAATTGGATACGCAGGAACGATCGCCTCACCGCCGAAGAGGAGGACGCGCTCGTTATCATCGGTTACGTAACCGGCCCGTTATCACGGCCAGCTAGCCAGCCACAGTTCATCGCTTTCGAGGAAACGAATGCCGTGCAACGAGACACGGAGAAATTTCAGCCACGTAGCTATCGATCGCGATAACGACATTTACAGAACCGCTGCGCCGCCGTGTCGTTGCTCGGAATCCCCTTATGGGTGCTTCGTCCAACCGAGTCGAGGCTCACCGCCGACCATAAATGTCGGAACGTCTTCTGGTTCAAAGCAGACTGTTCTAACGTTAACCTTGCACGGGGATGTCATTAAACACCATGCATTTTTGGAGCAAAATGTGAAGAAAAATACGCGAGATTTTATCGATTTTTAAGAGATAAATACTTAAAAATGTCGTGTATCGCATGCCTAGAAAACCTTTGGAAATTTGTCATTGGTCAACTGTTTATCTCCGTTTTTATCAGCCTGTGCGTTCGCAGATACACACAGAGAGTATAAAGAAATTAAAGAAAAATTGCTAAAAATTTGTATACAAACGTATCTGTTACTTCTATAAAATCTTGGTACTCTACGGACCTGATACTTTACGTACAGGTGTAAGAAGGAAGGTTGGATTCACCCAATTTTTGTTAAGACTTCCAGGGTTTCACGCCCTCTTAAACGACCAACGCCACCAGGGATGGTTAGACGGAACGTATTCGGAACAGTTCGAACGTGGCACGGGCAGTTTCCTGAAACGTCCTTTATCGGGTTTCCAAGTGGTTGCGTCATCAGACGCAATTGCGCGGAGACACGTTTCGCCGTTCGCTAGCACGAGAGACGCACTATGAATGAGACCGTTGCCGGCTTCGCGGTGTCACGTGCCGGATCTCGCGATAGCTGATTAATTCCCTGACCTGTCCTGCACGACTTCGAGGGAAGGAGAGATTGCGTCTCATCCCCGGAGACTATTTTAACACTAGCTAAAATCGAAGATAGTCGTATACTCGAGGCTTCGCGAGACGCCGCCGCGCCGGAGGCAGAACTCGTGTAGAATGGAATTTCTAGGGTTTCGAGGGTTCTAAACGGTTTCGCGTTCGCAAGTAGAATCTGCTCTAACGAGCCCGTGATCTACCGTCGACTTTTGCGGGTGCACTTTGCGGTGATGCAGGGGTCTGGATCCGGAGAGGATCTCTCGAACTGTCTACAGAGCTTTATTAGCGGACGACTGTGGATCATTATGCAACGTAAAAAGTGTTGTCATCGAGAAACCGGAACCATATATAGACCTTTGTTTTCTTCTTTGCAATGAGTGCATAAAATCCGCGCGGTCTATTATTATAGTATCCGTTCTTTTTCGAGGAAATATGGAAAATTTCAGTTATTAACCCTCGCATAACGACGGCTGAATTATGAACGATGATCGCGGATTATCTTCTCGGATTCGTTTGTTGCACAGTCGCGAGAACGGGTCACGCGAGACCCGGCCACCGGCAGCTGCGAGCCAACGAAAATATTCCGAAGCTCACATTCATCGAGGCAAAAATGTTACGGGAAGATGATCTTCTCGCGAGGAACCACGTTTTCGTTTGGATCTCGGATCCAGAGATTCAAGGTATCCAGTAAGTAGTATATCCGGTGTCCGGTATTCTGGTTCTCAAGGTACGAAGCTGATCTGCTGGTATCGAGAAAGCATCCGTTCGCGAGACCGGAAGCCACCGAATGTAACCAAAGATCACAGAGACAGAGAAAGACAGACGACGCGATCCGAAGATGAAACGATCGAGAGCAATCACCCGCGGGCCGCGACACTTCCGGCCAGCGTCATGATCCCCGTTGTCGATGATCTCCGGACGACGACGAATGCGTGAACCGCGGCGTCAACCAGCGTCGAGCAGCATGGCTCTTCCCGTCTGCTAAAGAGGCGGTCGACGGAAACGGAGGAACCGGAAGTGAATGCTGCGCCGGTGTAAGCCACACTGCCGGCCGCCGTTCGATCCTCCTGCGACTGTGCAGCCGCGAACGATTTTGCATCGCCCCCGCACCCCCACTAGCCGCCCCCCATTTTGCGCACGCTTCCACCCCCTTTTTGCGAGACCCTCCGCTATAGCTAACTTACCCGCTGTCAACCACCCTTCACCTGCGCTGTCTCCCGACGCCGCGCCGGCAGTCTACGCAATCTTGTTAGGCTCGTCTTCTTCCGGGATTTAATCCTGCCCCCCGTTCACCGCTTATTGCATTTTTCATTTAACCCGAAATTTAACCCTTTGAAATATCGACTCGTGACGACTACTCTGAACAGAGTCCAACTAACGCGTTTAGATATATCAACAGACAGCGGATCTTTACGCGAAACAAACAATTTCAACTGAACCGCAACGAACTGGAGCGAAATAGAAATTTATTTTATTTTCTAATCCGTTCCAAAAATAGTTCTAGATTCTTCCAATTTTTTTACTGTTTTAAATTTATCGTAAATGCATAAAATCTGCTATCTAGTTGTCAATTTCTTCTGAACCGAAATCAAATTTTATCTTTTCGGTATACAGGGTGTTCCAAAAATTTTGTACTCCATTGAGAAGGATGATTCGCGAGGTCATTCTCATAAAAAAGAAAAATTTACCAATCTCGTCGAACAGCTCTCATCGTGAACTTCGAAGCTCATTCGTAGTCGGTTCGGGTTCATCATCGGTGCGCGTGGGGTTGAAAAGAGGGAGACCATTCTCGCAACCAAGATGCTAATTTCTCCGCCGTCGCGCACGGATTCCGGGCGCGTTCCAGCGATTCTTCCCCTTGGTTCTCGGCTCTCGTCTCTTTAAACATTTTCGTTCGCCGGCTCATCACCGGCGGTGCTTGCATTTTTTCCCGTCCCGTTCGCATCATCGTCCCCTGTCTATCCGGCCCCCTCAACCCCCCTGGCTGCTCTCGGCCAACACCCCCGCGCTCGCATGCGTAATTCCAGGCCAGTTCTCTCACACTCTCGACGAGCCTGCGCAAGACACAAGCCTTGTCGTTGGGCGAACCGACCGGCTCGTGTCTACGACCGCCGGCGAATATCTACAGGGTGATTAAAATATCACCGTCACCCTCTAACGCCCCTCCTCCCCGCCCGCCACGGCTTTGCAATTATTTGCACACCGGCCAAAGGGGCGACGCGCCGCGGTATAATTAATTACGAGACCGTCGATGGGGTCCGCGACCTAGGCTAATTGCCGGAGACAAGCAACCCTTTCGTTTTGCTTTCGTTCTCGTGGAATTTTGATTTTTTTTTTTCAACATGGAAAGAACTGTTTCCGAGACGATATTACTCTCTTTTTGTTAAATACTTTATTTTAATTGCTGTTGTTGGACTTTTCAATGCAGTTTTCATTCAGAAGAGAAGACTGCGAATTGTTAGAATTCCATTCAAAATATTTTGGTGAATGAATTTATTAAAACACAATTAATAACTGGATTTTATGTTAATCGCAAATTTCAATCGTCAATCGGATCACATTCTGCTCAGCCCGGAAGTAGTTTCTCTCGAAGCCCACGGTTGCAACGAGCTCCGTGTTCGAATCCTGCTGCACATGCACGTGTTCATCTTGTCCCCGTCAAGATTTCCAAAGGGGTAAAAGAACAATAATCCGTTTAACGTTATCCCCAGCAGACGCATGATTTGATTATAACGTTACCGTGAAATTCCGATGTCAACGAGCTCGCCGTCGCGAATCCACGCCTGACGACGATATACATACTATTACATATTTTCAACTTTTTCTCTTCGCAGAACTTTTCCCACCGGGTTACATTGTCACGCTATCAAATCATCAAAGTTTAATGCTTGAGGAAACGTCGCCGATTCGACGCGACGCAAGCGAAACTATTCTAAGCGGAAACAATGTCTCTAGAAAAGTTTAAATGCTTCAGATTCACTGCAGTACGTCAGCCCTACACCATTGTTATCTCTCGCGAGTTCCAGCCATGAAATGGAATTCCCTCGACGCCTATAATTATTGTTGAGGACTCCTATCAGCCTCCTATCGCTCTTCTTAAACAAATATATATACAAATATTTATACAGTGGCTATTTATAATTCGTCCCCTCCGCAAAACATAATTTTGTCTCCCCAGAAAAAAAGACAATTTATATTATATAAAGAAAGAAAACTTGTATTACATAAAGAAAAACAATTGGGGATAATTTTAAGTAAAATTACAAGATAATAAATGCAAAAATTTTGAGCCTCCAGAAAAAAAACAATTTATATTATATGAAGAAAGAAAAATTGTATTACATAAAAAATTGGGGATAATTTTAGTAAAATTCCAAAGTAATAAATGCAAAAATTTTGGGGTCCTCCGACTACGGGCTTTTGCAGTATTGCAGGTCCGCCGCTGAATTTATATTTATATTCACGCTGTATACAATAATGGTGTTCCTCAACATTATCGAATATAATTGAATATATTATTTCCATGTGTTACGTATTTGCGAGATCATAGGTCACCGAGTGACTCACCGAGGATCCTTCATTCATAAATCATATTTTCACGTCGGACCGCAATAATCAATAACAGTTACGAAATGTACTCGCAGATGTCATTAACCGAGGCGATAATTGCGTGCGCGACGACCGGTCTTATCATATCGCGGGTCATCAATGAATCGAATGCAACTATTATCCGAGCTGTTTAGTATTTTCACTGTTAAGATGCACGGTATATCTACGTTACATGATGAAACGTTTCGTATCGCCAGGCTAATGCATATTTATCGCGTGCGAACGTGTATATCGGGACGTAAAGTCACTGCATGACCCACAGAGAACACGCTTTCTTTCGCCTGATCTATTCGCCGGAATTAGCATTTGCCTGACGAAACAGTTAATGTTTGCCAGTGGTCATTCTAAAATTCTGCGGCACGTGTAATTCGCTGGCCAAAATATTTGCTGTGAATTTTCTACCGGCCGGAGATTTTCGCGATCCAACGAACCAAATGAAAACTCCGTTATACTTTTCATATAAAATATTTCGAGATGTTTAAAGGATTACATTTGGATAAATTAAAAAATACTTTCATATTATATTTTAATTTCGAAGTTTATTAGTCTTGATTAAAAGTTTATCAGAAGAAAACTTTTGGCATTTATATGCGGAACGGTAAGTGTCGGAACGCTGTGGATAATGGAGCAGGTGTCCGAGGAGTATCGTGAGACGACGGATGGATACAAGGTTGAAAGTATTCGTGTGGATGTTTATCGAAACGACGTCGAATCGTCATTGATCCGCGTGGAAAGACATCGGCGACGAGAGTTCAGTCGGCGTAATAGTTGAAAAGCGGAAGAGGGTGGATGCAGAAAATTTCCAGGCTTGCGTAAATGCGGCTGCGCGAATCAACGATTGGCCAGGCAGCGCAAAGAACGTGTCGTCGCCTTGTGCCTCACGGCGTGCACTGTGAACTGTGCACAGTGCAACGTATCTACTTATTTACAATGCATTAATGTAAACGAGATAAAGTACAGAGGTATACAGGGTGCCCCAAAAATGTATTCCCTTGTAAAGGGGGATTCTCAAGGTCATTTTAAGTCAGTTTTTCCTTTGCGAAAATCTTCTCTACGGCTTTGTTAAGGAGTTACTAGCGAAAAACGGACACTAATCACAGCGCGGCTATGGAATTTGTCCGCTGTAGCCGTGCTCCGATTGGTCCGGGCGTTTTTCGTTGACAATTCCTTAACAAAGCCGCAGAGAAGATTTTCGCAAAGGAAAAAGTTACTTCGAATCACCTCCAGAACCACCCCCTTCAAGGAGGTAAAACATTTTTGAACACTGATGTATAGATTACGGATTTCATGCATTTATGACGAAATTGAATATGTGCAATTTAAAACGGAGGAACAATAAAAAATTTAGGTATGTCAATAATTAAAAACAAGGAAGACAAACTTCTATTTGATACAGCTCCTCGAACATTTGTTTTCAGACATTGAAAATAGCACGAAAATCTGCGATCCACTTATAACGGATGTTACGTCACTGACAGGCTATATGTTTACTAATCCCGTATCTACAGTTTATCAGAATGTTCGTTCTTACACGCGAAAAATGGAATATTTCGTAAACTATCGAGTTTTCAATTACTTTGTAGCCTATTAAAGACTCGTGTCGTTCTCCATGTTATTAAAACACGGAGATCAATTGTTGACCAACAATTCGCTAAAATGCGTACGATTAACTGCATGATCAATGCATATTTTTTATTCGTCAAATGTAGATTAATCTGTAACGATTCGAACACATAAAATCTACAATAATTTCGATATTTATCAACAAGAAAGGTTAAAGAACATTTAAAGAATAATTGAAAAATATCTCGAGAGGTCGCAAAAGAGCCGAAAAGTTTATTACAAATTCAACGAGCGAAACTGTTTCGATTTTCGGGGGAGGAGGGCGCGATTGTTGGAGAATCGGCGCGTTCGAAAGTCCGCAAAGCTGATGATCGCCGGACATAGAGCACGGCGAAATGATTGACCGATGGAACGTGGCAAATAGGAGAGCGGGTCGGAATCTGTTACCGGGTGCAGCCTCGAATTCGGTCTATGACCCGACACTGTATCATCGATGAAAATGGAAAAGCGTCTGCGCAGTGGAACCGGCTGCTGGGAAAGCGAACCTGCCCTCGATACGTTTTCCAACCCCCTACCCTTTCCGCGACTCTCTTTATTCGCTCCTTTGTCCTCCCGGTTTCCTTACCCCCGTTTTTCTTCATATCGCTTTCTACGTTCTAGCGGACTTTGCCTCGGCCCGACCCGTCCCGCTCCCACACCGTCCCCCATCGCGCTCGAATATTCGATTCCACGATTTCGGAAACAGTTTAAGCGATAGTCCGCGCCGCCATCCCCCGAATAAGGGTTGAAACTCCGATCAACTCGCCCCTTCGGACGAATTCGTTCACCGCGTCGCATACGAATCCGAAATTGCCGATGCTTCTCGGATTTCCTCGGCACCCCCCATCGGGGAGAACACATTACAGAACGCTATGCAGATTTTCGCAAAATTTTTTGTTTGCTAGACAATGATTCTCTGTCGAAAATCGCACGATTCCGCTATTAGCTACATTATGTAGAGACATTGTGCAGCCACCCAACAGCGCCGGACAATCGGCATCTAACGAAATACGTCTCCCTGCTAGCCGGATTGCTATCGAGTTCGGCTCCTGCGTCAGGGTTTCGCTTACGTAACACGCCCACGCACCGAAATGCTCCGAAAGGAACGCCGTTTTATCTATATTTACCGGGCTTATCTTTCTCGCGAGCTATGGCCAAGCAGCCCAATAACAGACCCATTGTTTCGTAAAAATTGTAGCTCTATTTTTATTTACCCGAGAGCCACCCACCCGGCGAGAAAATTTCATTTGATTCCACTTTCTCGAAATTCGTCTAGAAAATTAAAGGGCTACCCTCTCTCTCTACCGGTCGCGTTCACGAGAGACGCGTCACGTGACCGAGGAGTGGATGGCATAGCGTCGTAGAGGGGGGAGGTAGAGCAAGGACGAAATTGAGTCCGGCGACGCTGCGTCGAAGCGACACATTAGCGCATTGTAAAATGCAACGAAAGTGCCAGCGGCAAATGGAAAATTTAGGAAAGTGGTATTCACGAGCAGGTTCGAAGCTCGATGAATTATTCGGCTGCAAAAGCCGCGTGTACTTCGAACGCGTATATTTTATCAGAACCTTGACGGTGATTTACGATCCACATTGTTCTAATCAACTCGTTCGGAATACGAATATGAATTAAATATCGCCGATATCTTTATATTATTCTTTATCTGTATATCAAATACACGGTACGCCCGATAACCCCGTGGAAAACGTTTTTATTTTGTCGCGATGTTCTATTATACTCCTCGTCGTTAGGCCTCTGCTAAACATTATTGATCGCTGGGCATGCTTATCGTTACAGGAATTCCAGATAAAATCGCGATAAAACGTCACGAAAATAACATTTTCACAATGTGCAGAAATAAAAATATGCCAATGCCAGAACATCTCCACGGTTCATTCAAATGGTACATATGTATACGTATTTGTCGGACGAATTTGTAACCTACCACTGGCAGACGAGCGGTTTCATATTTTTCATTTTGCAATTATTCACGCAATGAAGTTGCTCACAATTGATTCGACAAACGTTTTTATCGAAGCAAATATTGAGATAAAAATTGCACGAAATCTAAATAAAACAGAGCCTCATCGTTTCCATAAGTTAAAATATTTAAACCGCTTTTGGCGCTCGGTAGGTTTGCTGTTAAACATTCATAACGGGAAAACGCTGTAAACAAACTCTTCTCGAATAAGCTCACGCGTAAAATCTGCTCCATTTAGCTACGAACGACCATGTAACTATCGTTTTGACTTTCGTAATCAATGATTAGCAGCAGTCAATGAGTTTCCCCGATAAAAGGTCTACGCAGTGTCGATCGAATTAGACCGTGTATCGTGCTAAATCATTATCACAATGTTATGCAAAACGAATTGTAAAGCGGAAATTTTGCTGCCGGCAGAAAGATCGCTCGTTTGACCGAGAAGGTTACTTGCTCGGTTCGAACGATATTTTAACGTCGCTTTAAAATTCGTGATTCAATTTATCGTTGTTGGTTGTTCGCTTCTCGATGGTTTCTCGCGTTTGTTCTGTCTGCCGTTTACGCTGGACTAAACGGTACGCGTCGAAAAATTGCGAAAGCAGCGGCGCGCGATTTTGTCTATCGAATCGAAAATCGATAGAGGCGATGGTGTGATGGCAGGTGCGAGAATCTGTTGATCGGACGATCCTCGCGGTTAGATGATCTTATAAGGCGGCTCTCGCGAGGAGACATAAGTGATTTGGAACGTGGGACTATTATAGAACCGGCTAGGTACATTGTCGAAAACATAGGCCGACTGTGTTCCCTCTCCACCGGGAGAGTTGTCTAGATTCGAATCCGTGACACCTTCGGCACAATTGCCACACAATCACCTTGCCAAGTCAGCTTCTTCATCATCCCCTTTGTCGCTTAACCCTTTTGAGCCTGCCCGGACACGTACGGACAACGCGGCGCACATGTTCCGTCCGATTAACGCTATACACTATTTATTTATCGATGCCGTAAGCCGTGTTTCCCCGGATAGCACACAGACGTCTCGAAGACGTCTTAAAGACGCCTGTTGTTGGACATACAGCTTAGAAAGAAATTAATAACGACTCTCTTTCTACATGATTTTCCAAAATAACACAGTCCACAAAAACATACACAGTGGATTCGAGGAAATATTCGAATTTCGATTCGAGCTTCTCCAGGCGTGCGAAGTTCGTAGTTTCGAAATTGGATTTTCTGAATTTTTCACGAAAGGAATGGTCCGAGCGGGATATTCGTTAATTATGTAGAGCACAAAGGGTTAATTGAATCCAAGTCTCTCGTTGGATTTCCGGGCAGAGAGAATAATAAATAAGCGAGTCGATAATGTATCTCGGCAGGCACCGGTAGCCGTTCGATCGATTCGTTTGCACGTGAAAAATTAAAGAGGATGCATGGATTCTTTCAGTCGCGGAAACGAGAATACTTGCGGAAAGTCGATGCTCCGCTTCGAATACTTTTATAGAAATGTATCGTCCAGCGGTTGCGCGGACGATATCGCCGCATCGACGCGACGGGAAAAGGAAAACATAATCAACCCTCGTTTCACCGGGCCGTGAATTTATCACACCTTTCCCATAGACATCCGATTGAATGTTTTTTAACAGTTTCGCATTTGTTGTGTTTCTTCTTCCCGATTCAAAACTCGACCATTCGAAAATTTTCCAGAATTAGGTGATGATAGAAACTCGTTTCACCGGGCCGTAAATTGATTGCACCTTTCCCATCGAGATCCGATTGGATGTTTTTTAACAGTTTCGCATTTGTTGTGTTTCTTCCTCCCGATTCAAAACTCGACCATTCGAAAATTTTCAAGAATTAGGAATCGGTGATTAAACCTTGCAGAGTATACGTATTTATGTTTGCATCAAACGAATCCATCGCGCGTACCTACGCGAGGATATAAACCGTATTCAAGGCGTCAGATACATTAAGCATACTAGCCATGAGCGGCACCCACGTGATAAAATTACTTTGCACCGCAAAGTTTGCACGCATTGATATCCTTTACGGAGGGTAGATAGATAACCTTGCCTACCTAAAACATCTCCGTTACGATCAGAGTCGCGATAAAATATTTAGAAAAATTGCACCGTGTACCAGGGGGAGCGTATCGAATGGTTACGGTGAATTCGTAATGGGACTGTATGCGCTAAAAAGTAGCAGACAACTCGTTTGCAACGTCTAAGGTAAACAACGTCGATCTACGTCATAAATAACAAAACGATCTAATTGTTTTGCATTCGATCCATTAATTGTTCGCATAAAATCCGCGGTCTGGCGGTGATTGAAATCCGAATCGACTTTCGACCCGTTTCCGTTGTTCGAATTCTCCGTTCAGTTTTCAGGAACCGAAGGAAATTACCGGTTGAGAAAGTGTCAGTATACTAGTCACGATCACTATGGTCTGGGACCGGGCTGTTTGTCGTGCACGAGATACGATTGCTGGCTCGGGCCACACGTTCCCGTAAATCAATATCTACGTCTGGCGACTTCCTTCCGTTTGTACGCGCGATCATGAAAAGTGCATATCGCTCCGGTGACCTTGAATTACCATGCATATTCAAACGCAATAAAAACCACCGCTCGGAGAATTCCATGGACTTCGGATTATCCGCTGGTAGGTATTCAGACACTTCTGCGAAATACTTCACACGCGACTTCTTACAACTCCCGGTAATTGACAGTTCGTTACTGGAACATTTCTCGCAATTTTTCGTACACCTTGCCCTACGATATCTTAGATGATGAAGATGACGAAGATTGTTGGTGGACTGCGGATCTTTATGCAACATAAAAATGTTCTGAATTGATTGCAGGAGTGAACTAAAAATTTATTTCATCCCTCAATTACTTTATTGCATTGAAGACAATATTGCAGCGTTCTTCGATTTTTTTCTAATCTCTTACTGTTTTAATATTTCACCCAACCATATAAAAAACAACTATTCCAAATCATATTGAAATTGATAATAACTAGCTTAACTCTAGGGTTTATTCATAAATGTATTCGGATATACAATAAATTAGTACAACTTCAAATGATTATTGTTCTGTTCGGATTACGCACACCTCTAGTGTTCAGTGATTCTGTAAAGGAACAGAGGATTTTGAAAAATGTGTAAGTACCTTCGCTTCACAATCCTCGATCGTCCATCGGTTTTCTAATTGCCACCGTCCGTTACGTCTAATTATTCAATAGTCTAATGGGTTCGCGAAGTCGTAACTCACGGTGAACGATCGCGCGAAATCAGTTGGCAGTGCTCGGGCTGCTAGTCCTGTACTATTGCCAACGGAAGGGTTGGTTCATTGAGTTCATTGAGCACGGTTTAGCAACACTTCTTCAAATATTTCGGCGATGCTTGCCGCCACCGAAATAGATGTATGAATTTCTGGCCGCTGTAAACGCGCTCGGATCGTTCGAACTCGGCTCCCTGAACGATGGAATCGTTCGGGATCGCTGTGAATGAGTTCATTAACGTCTTGATCAACGGGATAAAGGGTGGAGAGGGGATGGGAAACGAGCATCAACGTCCCGGCGACATTGAAAATCTTCCGGAAGGCTTCCTGCTTTCCGCGTAGGATGGACATAATTGCGGGGAAATCATAATTAAAATTTTTGGATAATATCAATGGTTTTGATCAAAAAATGTTATTATAAAAATGTTGTATTCTCTTGACAGAGGACGATTCCTGATGTCATTTGAAGCAACTTTCTCCTTTGCGAAAATGTTCTCCGCCGCTCCGTCCAGGAGTTATCAACGAAAAACACGGGCCAATCGGGGCGTTGGCATTGGCCGGGGCGGGGTCTGTTCACTGTAGCCGCGCTCCGATTGGCCCGTGTTTTTCGTTAATAACTCCTTAACGAAGCGGCGGCGAACATTTTCGCAAAGGAAAAAGTTGCTTCAAATCACCTCGGGAATCATCCCCTTCGCGGAAGTACATTTTCAAGACCCCAAAACCAATTGGTGAGAAAATGAGTTGGTTTCATCCCCCACTCACCTACCCCCCAATTTTTCACGACAGTGTACGCCACTAAAACAGTCAATAAGGGATCCATAGCAAATCCGACACCTCGTCCGACTGCACATGTTGCCACTGTGCTTCTCGGCAGGGTCGAATTCGAAAACAGCCTGTTCACACGGTGGCGACTGTCAGCAATAAAAAAAAAGAGGGTCCGGCGACCGTTAATAAGGGTATTAAACGTCATTATTGGCTTGTACCATTAAGCCGAGTAAAACGACACCGAGAAATCCAGCCGAGTGTGTTGTCACAACACGTCTTTTTCTCGCCAGATGTATCCACAGGACCCGGAGTGTCGCGTTACAGGGAAAGTTCTCGGGGTGGGAGGGAGGGAGCGGCGGCCCACCGGGGCATTTTCACGTTTTCCCAAAAAATCCCCTCGTATCGAATATCCCCCGTGGTTATTTGTTATTTCAGTCGGATACCGGCCGCTCCCCGAGGACACTTGTTTCCACGAAAACGAGATTCCTTCGTTTGTCTCTTGCAGCGTAACACTGGCGGTCCGAACATTCTGATTGCTACCAAACCCTGCTGGGATTCTGAACTCTGACACGGGTGAGAAAAATTTGTCTTGCGGTCGCTGGGAAAAAATAATCGAATCACGATAATTCGTCAGAATCGCGTGAAAAAGTTACAGCGTACGAACGAGAGTCAAGCGTTCGCAAGATTCTTCTCTATCTAATCTCATTAGCCTGGAAAGAGACAGCTTGATCGAAGATATCGAAGGTTCAGCTAACTCGATTTTCTACGGCCATGCATGTATGTCAATTCATTGATCGGTTTATTCGATTACGATGCGGTTGCGTACACCTCGGAACGATAACGGTGCAGTTTAGATATCGAGAATTTTCTTGTTGTCGTGCATGGAGTCTGTATCTTGTTCATTGATAGAGAGCAACAATCCGAAGTGAAATTTATTTTCTTAGTATGTTTAACAGATTGAAAATGGTATAACAGTATTAATAAATTCTTCTAACGTTTTTACTGTTTTAAATTACATCTACACATTTTTGTCGTAAATGCATAGAATCTTCTGTGCGTTGATTAATCACTGCTTGTAGTTCGAGAGTGTGTACAATTCTAAACTTACTGGAAAACTCGGAAATAGTGTAGACCTCCTAAAAAATTCTACGACAAATGACAGACCGGGTGGTGCCCAAAATAAATGTCCAGTTTTCTCGGAGTCGGGTCATTAATCTTCGAGACATTCCTGGTAGCATTTTCGGAAACGCTGTTACAACTACTAGTATTTTCTCTACAATTTCAACCAATTGCAATTTGTTTGAAAGATTTCTTGTCGCGTCGTGTAGCAAACTAATTGCTGCAACTTTTTAAGAGCGCCGGAATATTAATGGGAGTCACTGTTACTGTATAATGCGACGCACTGTTCGACGTAGAAAATGCGAGTCTCCAATTGGCAATGGGAAGAGCCGTTTCTGAATTGAAATTAGACGTCGCAGCAATGCAAACAGAAAAGCACAAAAGAAGAGCGTCGAGAGCAACGGCGAGAGAGGGAGCCGGACCCTGCCTGCTAGATTTGGCAAATAGTCAAAAGTTCTTCAACCTTTCAGAACAAGGTAGAGTGGAACTGCCGAAAACTAGTCTGCATCCTCTAGTCTTCATCCCGACGCGACGCGACGTTAAGAGAACTGCCAAACTACCTACGTAATGAAAGAGAAATTTCTCTTGTGTGATGTTGGTAAAAACACAAACATTTTGATAGAGGCGAACTGGCCGCGCAAATTTCAGAGCTTTCCCGTCGCTGCCTTTGCTTGCTGGCAAACAAATTCATCTGGAGTGGGGTGTGCTTAATTGTTTACACGAGCATTTCATTGTTTTCACAGTATATTCGGATAAACATAGCTTTTCGCTATCTTGTTTCTTCGAGATATAATTATTTGAAAATCCCAGTTCGTGCTGCAATAAGAAGCGAGAGAATATGAAGTCCGCAGGCCAGAACGATGGAAAAAATATTTTTTAAATGCGGGCTGTTTGTTATGTACAATGTAAGAAGTTTATTCTTGCTTCCGTTCCTGATAGTACCGAAGCGAGTTGGTGCAGTTCATTATATTCGAACGCACTATCTCGCGATTATTCGTAGACTTTCCACGAATTTATTTCCGATAAATGGAATTGTTAATTACGTAAACGGACGAGCACGTGAACATACGCGTTCTCATTATGTACATTTACCAGTCTATTGCATCGACTTGTGAAACAAACTGCAGTTATGCGGTCGGTGTCTATGTCTAAGGCTTTACATAACTTAGACCTGAGATTAGGTGTCTTATTATATGAAATATGAATAAAAAATCAGAGAAGTCATAAATTACATGAAATTATTATTCTATATTATTCCATAGTCAAACAAATAACCAAGAATATCAGAAATTATTACTGGAACGATACTTATCTAGTTCGAGAAACAAAGAAATGAAATCTTTTTACAGTCGTCTGAATAAAAGATCGTTCGAACATTGCGTAAACCTTAGAATGCAGTTGCCAACTACGTTTTCCCCAAGTTCCATTGAAATCTGTACGTCACATTATACGATCCTACTATAAAATCAATCCTTCCGTTTCCTGCACCAAGTAATAAGGCGCTCAATCCCGACTTCCATTCGAAATTTGCGCATTCAAAATTATTACTATTAAGATGCTGTATAAGATGCGGATGTAAGATGCAATTTCCATGTAACTTTGTAATTTCAGTAATTGTAAATGAAAAATATGAAACCGGTCATTCGACCAGCAGTGGTAGGTTTCGTGCAGTGTGGTGGAAATTTTCACCCCCTCCCTCGTAAAATATAATTTTGGGCCACCAGAAAAAAAAACAATCTATACACAAAAAGTTTGTACCTTTTTTGTCAGTGTACTTTTAATTTAAATTATAATAATTACATGTATTACATGTATTCCGCCTCTGGTTTAGCGTTAATATGTTTGATAGGCTGAGAATAATGGTATTTTTAAATTCGTTAAAAAACGGACATTGAAAATCGCATTTCGGCCAGGTTGCCGCTGGATCACTGTGCGATCGAGGAAGACGTCGAGAGGATCGACGGTTTCGCAAACGGTGCGGTAACCGTTCGCGATTGTTGGCCGCGGAAACCGCGGAACCGCGTGTGCACACGTTCGTCCACCCTGCACGCGGGATTCCCTCGTGTTCGCGTGTCGAACGCGGCTCGCAGTTAAGTATAAAACGTCTCGTGACGGCCGAATGATTCGAAAGCCGAACGGTTGGTACCGAGGAGAGCATGTGACGGGGACCTCGTGGCCACTCACGTGCTATTCATAACCTGAACCCGAGGCCGCTCGTTCCGCACGCAGTTTTCAGCCGTATTAGAAACCAGACGCGTCTATGCATCCCGACGCGGCACATTCACAGCGCCGCATCGCGCGCACACCGGCATGCAACGTGCATTCCCACGCGGGCCGATTAAATCGCGACCAACCACCAAGGGTACACCAAATCGCAAATTTATAAGAGATCGACGAGGAAGGAGTTTCGGAGATTTCAAGGTCACCTTCGATTATTTCTTTTTTCTTTTCAACAGAAATCTATGCAGCTCGTCGTTCTCTACAAAAAAAGATCGAGAAACACGATAAGAACAAACGATACACGTCGTATAATAACATAAAATTTGCGATTCGCTTGCGAATGTTACTTTGCATTTCCTATTTCCTTAAGCCCGTCGCGGAGGTCTCTCATTCGACTCATCTACCGTAACATGATTCATCGAAACTGTCCCTCCCGTTCGCATAACTTTATCAAAACGCTCTGTTCGAGACCGTCTGCCAAAAGGATGACAGCTCGATCTCGCCAAGATCTCTCGAATTCGAATTTTCAAATTTAGACTTGCCTCCGTGTATCTACGGTACTCTGAAACGGCAGATTCGATGAACAATGGTCATAGAAATTGTTCGTTTCACTATTAATCTTCGTTACCAGTTGCCGCTAAATCTCACCTGGCCGAGGACGGTACAACGCGAAACTCGGTCGCAAAAATCTGGTCGCGGAATACATACACGCGTCGCGTTGCGGCTTGACAAGCGGCAAAGTACCCCGCGCGTAAAACTGCACTTTATTACCGTCGGCCTACGAACTCGTTACGCAATCCGCCGGGGACAGCGTGCAAAGAAGGTCTACGATCCAACGGGACACGTGCAACGACTATACAGAAAACGCTGTCGCCATACACGCCATAGAAAAACCTGCTTCCGCTTCTTCTTATCGGCCCCCGAATGGCTCTCGCACATCAGAAACGCGTCTTTCTCGTTGTACACGGAATTTTCCAGTTGTGCTGGATCGTTTCTACGTGTACCGGCATCGTCTATGCGCGTTATATAAATAATTTAATACGACATTGTACGTTACATAAATATTATATCGAACCTCGGACGACGGGACCTTTTTACGATCGTACACAGTTGAATGTTCTTAAAATATTTCCATCGCCGGTCGGATGACCGTTTCCATATTTTGTATTTTACGATTATTGAATTTGTAAAGATGCTTATGTATATTTAAACACACATTATAATAAAAATCGCAGAAAATCCAAATAAATTCGATTATGTCATTTTTATACGGCAACGCGTAGTAGCCATGTTTTAGCGCTCGGTAGCTTAAGTGTTAAAGAAACATATTTAAAGAATGTTCGTTCCGAAGAGCTTAGGCTAGCTTTCCCCCGATAAAGCTCCGGTGTTTTTGGTATTCGCCACGACTCCGTTCCGGAAAAAAGAAAAACTGCCGATGAAACCACGGATCGTTTCGGTAATTTATGCACGAGGGGGTGAGGGCATTGTCTGCGAAGATCGTCGTCGATTTTTTGTTTCGTCGAGCGCGTCGGTGCACCGTTGCACCGTTGCAACCACGTCGAGCCGAGCTATTCGAGAATCGATAGCGAGGCGCGAACCGAGGCTCGGCCGGTTACGTAACGAGAAATGTGGCCCAATGTGTTCGGTCGCACGTGCGTCTACGCGTATTCATCCTCATATTCCTGCTGCTGGTGCTGCTGCTGCTTTGTCAATGTTATACTTAGCACCTCTCTCCACGCTGGCGACCATACTCCGAGTCGAAAGTTCATGACTGACTGTCAGCCTGACCCGCGTTCCAGTTTTGGAGACAGAGGGAGAAAGAGAGAGAAGCCTATTCGGATTCTACCGGCGCGCTGACAGACGCGTTACGTATGCCGAGTCGATGCACTCGCGAAAATGTAACGCAACCGCGTTACGATGATCGATACAACGCGTCCGATCACATTACATCAAAAAGTTGTCGATCACTTTCAGTATTTTCTCAGCAAACTCGTCCGAACTGTTTAACATGCAGTCATTTTTTCTTCTTTTTTTTATAATAATTAAACAGTTCAAATCTCAACTGAGATCTACGTCTGCTGCACTAATAAATAAGGTGAAGTACAGTATAGGCACATTAAATCAAATTAAATTCGTAGCTTACAGTTTTTTAAGAAATTTCACCCACTGTTTTTTTTTAATTTAATTGAAATTGTGCTTAATTTTACGCAGTTGATGAATTGCCTTGGATCGCTGCGAATCGAAGGAACAACATTGTCAAGCAGTATGATTGACTAATTGTTCTAACTTTTCATAGATATTCAAGTCAAGAGAACTTCGGATAAATCCCGACTGCGTGCTTGGACTCTGTTAAGAGGATTCTACCTCGCGCGAAAGTGAAACGCGAGTAGAATAGTAGACCGCATACCGGTAGATTCAGTAGTGCAAGACAACGATTCAAGCTACCCATAGATTCGCTGATAACCACTGCCATGGAATCGAGTCTGAAGATGATTACGAAGCTCCATAGTATTCTTCCACGAAATTATCTAATTATAAAACACACTTGGAAACGTGATTGGAGGTTATCCATGTTGCCTCGGAACATTATCGGTCACATAGGTTTTGACATACCGATCACTAAAAGCGATTCTTTGTTAGAAAAATCACGAGGCTCTATTTATTTGTAGAATTTTTAACACAATACATAAGCAACTTTGTAACATTTCAATAATCGTAAAATGAAAAATATAAAACCAGTCACGGTTGATCGGCAGTGGTAGATTCAGTGTTAAAAATTGTGTGTTTTTTTTTATTAATCCACTTCAAATGGATCGCGTGCAAATTTCATCGAAACTTCCTTACAAGTTACAAACGATTTTGAAAATCGTGAAAATTTCGAATTGATGAACTACTAGCTCGGTGGAAACATAAACTGCATTCGTTTATAGCCCATTTATACAGGAGTTATTTCGGTTTAACGTGCCATAAATTATCCGCCCGACGGTACATAATACGGTCACCCAATTATGTAATTGTGACTTGATCGATTCCGTAAACGAATAATTCGCGAGGGGGCCGTAAGAAGACCGGTGGAATTTTGTAAAATGATGCCTCGCTGCTGTTCGTCGAGCCGAGCGCCACTCTTGAAATATTAATTCCACAAAATGGAGGGTAAATTGACTAGCACTTGTCCGATTCTCAGAGGATCACTTCATTAAACTTCGAGATAACTTCTGCTATATACTCAACTGCTAACATCATTTCGCGAACTTAGGCCACTTAAGACGCAAAGTGAAACAGACCAGAGCGTAAAAAGTTCCGCCGTTAATTCCGCAACGGTGGTGGCAATAAACCATAGAACTTACCAGGTATTCTATGGAAATTTCCGTTGTAGAATTGCGAAACTTTTACGCTTATATCTATACGTATGTTTTATCAACAATCTCACGAAAATTGTCATACGAGCAGCGAAACGTTCACGCGCGCACACGTCTGTCTACGTTTCATCTGGCCAACCCCATTGAGTTAGCAATGCAACCAGAACAGAAAATTTTCATAAAATTCTACAATATAAAATTTCACAGAATCTAATACGATTTACCTTTCTGCTACCCACCGAAAATCAAGTTTTATTCCAATTTCTTAAAATTAGCCTGGAAATTGCATAAACATCCGCAGTCTAGTTATCAACAATTGACAAAGCCCGATATTCGCTTCGAACGAACGTCAACAGTCCCTAAGTTTCCCCTGCAAAAGACATTAGATAATTGACCGATACGTGTGTCAGCTACATTCCCGCAGGGATCAATGCGAACGCCATAAACTTCCACGGGACCATGTAACTCTCCTGGTTCTCTAACAAAGGAGGGAAGGCCGGTGTTCAGCAGCACCGAATCACTTTCGCTCTTCACTCGATTTGGCATCAATATTATCATACACTGTCACTCGGTAATAAGTTTCAATTCTGCCGGGAATCCCAGCTCCGTTATTCCCCCCTTCTCAATGGACAATTGTAGGGGATCGAGGCGATGGCATAATATTCTTGTTACTGGTACCTGCACTTTCATGGTAGCATTCATTCCAAAGTTCGAGCACGACAACGATCGAGGCGCGACGGTTGCTCCTATTGATTTGCTTCCTCGACCACCCCCCTTTTCTCCCTTCGACCATCCCTCTCCTCTCGCTCTCTCTCTCCTTTCTCTGGCAGTGCACGAGGATCTTTGACCCCCCCGGCAAGAGTGTGCTCGCGGAAAAAAGTTGTGAATGTCAAGGGTTGCAGATCCGAGATTGCTGGCGAACGTGTATTTCGCGGGTATGAGCAACCGTCTGACGTCTCCGACGTTCAAAATTGATCAGAACCAATCGTCTAACTGGAATATAGCGATTGGAGGAACCGAAAGATCAGATAACTGTGATGGGATACGCACGAGAGACTGCGAGTGAGGTATGATTTTTATTATTTTTTTTTTATTGACACTAAATCTACCTTTGCACTAAATGCGATTTTCACTAAACCTACCGAGCACTGAAAGTGATAAAAATGACGAGGCTCTATTTATTTAGTTTGTGCATTTTTTAACATATATTTGTAACGCATATTTTTTATAATTGTAAAATGAAAAATATAAAAGGGATCATTTGATCGTCGTAGGTTTAGTGTTGAAATGTTTTAGCACATAAAAATAACAAAACTCTATTTATTTAACTCTTATTTGCTTGGATAAAACAATTTATCGCACCAATTTCCATGTAATTGACTTCATAATTTCAATAATCGCAAAATGAAAAATATAAAACCGGTCATTTGACCGATAGGTTTATTGTTAATGCTTTGGATCAATTGCATTACAAACAATCGTATGTCTGCTGCACAATGATTTTTATTTAGAGGGTAGTTCGAGAATTCTGTTTGGGGGTTGGAATGAATGGTGCGATACTAGTTGCAATTAAGATGAATCAAGGGGGCATGCATTTTAATTGAACTCATTCAGAGATCGGATAGATTGGAAATTGTACAGGGTGCTTCGAAAAAATGTGTTAGTATTCATATCGGGAATAAGAAAATGCTCCAGTTATTCCAAGATAAGATAAGAGAGTGGCGTGTTGTTCGGTTAAACTACTGATCGAAACAGTCGGGAAGGAATTGAAATCCAATAAGATAATCGAGGAACAAGCTATACGTTGTTTATCTAAAAGCAAGAATTCGAGGTCCGAGAACACTCATTAAATTCTAAACCAAGCTTTAACACGTTTCGACTAAATTAACTGAAATAATGGTAATCTAAAAATAGAAACGTAGCTAGGCAATTGCGTCGGAACTGTGTCAAAACACGACGCTGAAAAGAGTAGTAAATAGTTCGTGTTTACATTCGCGAACGATAGAAAATTAAGATGGCCGGATGTGAAAATCTGATCAAGGATTATTGAAATGGTAAAGAAATTTCGAAGTATTTATTATTCCTAGCTAATCGGAGTGATTGGAGAAGATAGGAAATTTTTCCTTTTTATAAAGATCCGCGGTCTACGTATTATCAGATAAGTATAGAATAAATTATGCGTGTACCACGAACAGACATCATTCAATCAAAGCTCAATGACGATAATTACTGGAAAAACGGACGAAACGGAAGATAATTACATGGCTAAATCGAAGGCAGACGTGGACGAACATAATGAAAGTCACGTGGAAAGAGAGAATGTTCACGCGTACAACATTCGCGGAATGTTATTAAAGGAAAGCACATCGAAAATCGATTTCTAATTATGTACCGCGATTACAATACCGAATGAACTTATTTGACTAACTATTTATCAAACAAAACCCATGAGATATTCTCATCAATTAACACTCAGCTCACTTCCAGTCGATCCGGTTATTTTCGAGCACACAAAAAATATTGAAATTTAGATATTCTTTAATATTTTGCGGATACTTAAAGTCATAATAATTCCAATATTCCCAGTGGCGGAACTACAAATTTTTCGCCCCCACCCAAAATATAATTTTGGACCCCCCCAATTTATATTATATAAAGAAAGAAAACTTATATTACATAAAAAACAACTTATATAATTACAAGATAGTGTCACGTCCGGTGGTCCACCCAATAGTAATAATTAACGATTTCAATGTATGATTTTTATAAGTATTATCAAACCGCTAATTGTCAAATCCTCGAACGATGTATTGGGTTGCGAGCGATAGAATAACTTATACGGTTACCAACTCATGTTATTTTTATTTTGTTTCAAACAAAACTCCGCTGTAGGTTCGGAGAAGCTTTATCTATCAAGTCGAGGCGCTGCGAAATCTATTTTGTTTTTATTAGAATTAATACCGATTAATTTTCATATAAATTATAAAACCTAAGATTATTATTGTATAAATCGTTTGTAAGATGAATTCTTCGGTGGAAAGTGTGAGGAATGGCT